>CAJQTV010001447.1:0-31262 GCA_907163055.1 Formica aquilonia x Formica polyctena | reverse complement strand
GTAAATTTGCATTGTCCCGTATAAGATGCTTGGGTATCTTGGCATACGTTTGACAAAGATAGAAACAGTCGACGCTCGAGTGTCGACCCATTGCAAAGTACTCTCTTATCGTATCTTGCTTATCGCATGCCACGTCATCAAAGATAAAAATGGAATTCGGAAGCGCCTCGCTCGGTGGAATAACGTCACTATTATTAGAGAATGTAAAATAACCAATTTCATCGATCGATAATAGCAAATTTTCCAAGTATCGATATTTCGGTTGTTGAAGTGATTTCGAGTATACGTACACATTCTCGAAACGTACACCGTGTGGACTTTCTATCAAACTTATCAACACGTTAGTCTTACCGCAATTCGAAGGACCGCAAATGATACCGCGTATAGTTGTCGGCAGCATGTTTCCATGCTTGCGTATTTCTTTCTCGGACATTACTCGTGTTTTATCGTCAAATTTTATCACTTTGATTATCGTCGCTTGTCGCGCGAATCGCATGTTTGCCCTCGCGAATCTCAAATTTTGGTAAATGAGTCATCGGGGCCCTATTTATAGAGGCGCACCGAATCGAAACCGCTCAGTCTCAAAAATGTTTCTTCTTCTATCGGTTGACAGCGATATTCTCAAGCTTACCACCGAGCAGTAACAGATTATCCCTAAGATTGTTTAACTGCGAGACTTTGGTAGCTACGTGGAACAATTGTGGGACAAGCTTCCCGAACATATAAAAGCTGACTCAGAGGTTCAACAGTATCGTCGATGCACGCGACATTATAATTTGCCGTGGCAGCAAACACATTTCGACGGTCCAACACCGTTAATAAAAAATTGTGGCAAATGCCAGCAAAAATTATAAGAGGTGGTGGTTTGTTAAATCGTGCGATAAACGCACTTCCTATCGAATTACATATTCCAGGCTATCAGTTTTGCGGACCGGGAACTCATTTAGAAACACGATTGGCTAGTGGCGATCGAGGTATCAATCCATTGGATGCCGCGTGTTGCGAGCACGACATAGCTTATTCCCGAAGCAACGATCTCGGTCAACGTCACGTTGCGGTTAATATACTCGCTACGAAAGCGCGAACATGTATTACCGCGAGAGATTCGACTATTGGCGAAAGAGCAGCCGCTACAGCTGTTTGGGCGGCTATGAAAGCAAAGACAAAATTCGGTATGGGGATGAAAACAAAAAAATTATCGATGAAGAAAAAGACTGCGAAAAAGCGAATATTTCTTATAGCGAAGCACGGTGGTATCTTAACCATTTTACAATCATTGGGAGTTCTCGGTTCGTTGGCTGGCGGAGCAGCGGGAATCGCGAAGGCGGTGAACGATAGCAAGGCAGCGCAACGTCAGCTTGAAGAAATGCAAAGTCATAATCGCGCCATGGAAGGTCACGGACTTTATCTCGCTCCATACAAGCGTGGACGAGGGTTCTCAACAGCGGCCAAGGAAAAAAAACGTCAAAATAAAAATGCCTGCCGGTGTAACAACCAATGTACAATTGGAACAACTTGCAAGACGTATGCGTATACAATTTTTTAGAGGCGCTTTCGTGCGCAATAATTTACCGATAAACGGTGTACGGCGAAATGAGAGCGGTATCGTCAATTTGGATGACAAGAGGGGAGATCGTGTAGTATATTTCGATACTTTTGCAAATCTTCGACCGCCCAAGGAATTAATGCGATATTTTGGACAGAATGTTGCAAATATAGAATACAAACACACGGCCTATCAAAATTATAATCAAAGTATTTGTGGACAATTGTGTTCCTCTTCGATTTCTTCAAACGGTTGATGATCGATATGAATTTAAAGCCTGACAATTCACCGTCGCGACTCAGTATTCGTTTGACAGTTTTCCAGCATGTCATTCACGCTTACGTTGACTGGCAAGAGTAGCGTTCTTGCTGTAAGCTACTTTCCGGCTATAGATTTAAATGATGGCGATTACGAGCTTGGTTTAACTGACTTTGAAACTTATCATACGATATCGAACGTGAATTCTTGGAATAATAAATTTTATTTTGATAACGACGATAAGGAAATTACGATTCCCGAGGGATCGTACGAATTACACGCTATAAACGAATATCTCCGACGTGCAATTTTACGACATCGGCGCGTAATTGATTTCAACGATATTGTTGATGACGAATATAATATCGAAGAACACGATGAATATCCAATAATGCTTCGCGCTAATCATAATACACTAAAGAGTGAAATCAAATATCTATAGAATAAATTTTAGTAAACCAGACAACGTTGGATCCTTGTTGGGATTCTCATCGAATCGTATATTACAGCCTCGGAAATAGCACGAATCGGATGTACCGATAAATATTATTAGCATAAATATTATTCGTATAGAATGCAGCGTAACCACTGGCGCGTACAGCAATGACAAGCGCGTACACACGATACATGATTTTTCACCGAGCGTGCCGCCAGGATATAAGATATCGGAAACGCCAGCACAGATCATTTATCTACCGATCGTCGCACGGAGCATTACTGATTTAACGATACCCATTGTTGATCAAGAAGGACATTTGCTCGATTTTCGAGGAGAGGAAATTACCGTAAGATTGCATATACGGCGGCGGCAAAAATAAAGCGTTTAATAAATGAAATGCTTGTGTTGATCGAAAGCACGGAGCACGCGAGAGACAATATTTTTGCGAGGTCCAATATTTTTGCGAGAAGGCGAGTGACTGCGGTATCGGGTGACAATAATCAGATATCTGGTTTACTCTAAACATAAGCTCAGCGCGTTAAATCGTGATTTTTTAAAATCATTGTGATTCGTCGTACGAAATACTTGAACAATATGATTGACATCTTGAATATCGGAGGCGAGCCGATCTTTGACGTTCGTATCGTCAAGATTGAGACTCATACGTACAATCCATACGCCAACACAACGCTTGGATATAGCGACGAGATACGGATACCGATACAACATCAAGATTTGTACACGTTACCATGTGAAAGTTTTTTATACGTCGAGGGAAAGTTGATGGTGCGTAAAGTAGCTGAAGGGGGAAGAGTGATATTGGGCAACAATTGTGTCGCGTTTATGTTTGATGAACTTCGATATGAACTCGACGGTGTGAAGATTGATCGCAACAGAAACGTTGGAATAACTTCCACGATTAAAAACTATGTCTCTCTAACAACCGAGAAAGGTAAAATCTTGGAGAATGCTGCGTGGAATATGTCGCATAATGCTGCTGAAGCTTACTTCAATTTTTGCGTGCCGCTAAACATACTATTGGGTTTTTGCGAAGATTATAAGCGAGTTGTGATCAACGCTCGTCACGAATTAATTCTGATACGTTTGCGCAACGACAACAATTGCATATTTGGAAATGCTTCGACTGAAGCTGATATCGAATTATTCAAGATACAATGGCTCATGTAATATTGAGCGAGGTCAATAAACTATCCTTGCTACGCGCGTTGGAAAGCGGGCGATACTTGAATATGAGTTTTCGCTCTTTGGAACTATACGAATTTCCTCTATTGCATAATACGACCAAGCATTCGTGGACCGTGAAAGCCGCCTCGCAGCTGGAGAAGCCGCGATACGTGATCTTTGCGCTGCAGATTGGCAGAAAAAATGCTGTGTCAAAAGATATTACTACATTCGATGACTGCAAATTGACCAACGTTAAACTCTATCTAAACTCGGAATTTTATCTCTACGATGATTTGAATTTAGATTTCGATAAAAATAGATTCGCCCTCTTGTTCGATATGTACTCTCGTTTTCGCAAATCTTATTACGGATGTGATACTGATGATGTGCTATTAAACATTTCAAAATTTTTACATTGCGGTCCTCTCGCGGTTATCGATTGCTCGCGACAAAACGAGTCTGTCAAAAATTCCACCGTGGACGTGAGATTAGAGTTTGAGTGCAAGGAGGATATACCTGCAAATACTACCTCCTATTGTCTCATCTTGCACGATCGCGTTGTTGAATATTGCCCATTGACCAACGTAGTTCGTAAAATTACCTAAATCAGCAAATATCCCCTCCAATGTCAAAAATATATAAAGATTGAGATTTGACGATCGACAGCAGTCATACATCATTCTTGCAGTCATACGGTAATATTATCGGCATGATCGCGCCAACGTTTGTAGATCTGCAAGGATTCATTATCGGGCGAAACTTTGTCGTGAAAGAAGTAGCGATATTGAGAAATGGATTTGTTCTTTCTCATTACTTTTTTGCAAGTCCCGTACCATGGCGTGCGCTTACAAAATCTGAAAGATGCCAAGCTTCATGGCTAATCAGGCATCACCATGGACTTCAATGGGAGGATGGAAACGTTCCATACAGCTTTGCCAGGCGTTTGATTACGAGAGCTGTGGTGGGTGCGACGGAAGAGGAAGATGGAGCATCTCCTATCGTGTACGTTAAAAGACACGAAAAACGAGAATGGCTGGCCGATATACTTGACGATGATGCGAGAAACGATGTTATTCTTGAAACCTTGGATGCGGACTATGAAGATATCACTTCGTTAAATAAGCTAGATGTTACTAATACTATGCGCTGTGAAAAGCATTTAAAAAATTGCGCTTTACAAAATGTATTTAAAATATTCAATTGGTGGACGAATCGTCATAAAGATCCATCCAAATATTAATTAGAATCAACTATTGTTAAAATATATTTTATTCTCTTTTATTCTTCCCTTTTCCTCTTTCTTATCCTAGTATATGAGTATTAAATTTCTGTACGTGACGTTAGATAGCGGCGTCAGCTAGTTAATTAAAATATAGATGTTACATTTCAGTACATGGACATACACTTTAAATATTTGAATGGTGTATAAATAATTGTTTTGTCGTTCAAAGCTGTTCAATAGCCATTCGATAGTCGTTCACATCCGTTCGATAGCCGTTCGAGAGCCGTTCAAAGCCGTTCAAAGCCGTTCAATGGCCGTTTGATAACCGTTCAAGGCCGTTCGGTAGCCGTTCGATAACCGTTCAAAGCCGTTCAAAGACGTTCGATAGCCGTTCAAAGCCGTTCAAAAGCTGTTCAATAGTCGTTCGATAGTGGTTTACATATTATAATAATATATTATTCATATTTAAAAGACTTTAGACATTTGCTCGTGGAAATATGCTAACTTTTGTTTTCTTATCAAGAGCTGAGATTAAGCGTTCTTCGTAAGTGATACATCTCCTACTCTAAAATGTTTAATCCAGACAATGTCTATCCCGGTATGTTCGTCACAAAGTGTTTGACAGCGAATAGAGAAGAAGTCTATTAAGTGTGTTCCAAGTGAAGTTTGAAAAATGCCATCATTGACTGAAGCCGTGTTGTGTCGGGGTCGCTGGAACACGTCATGGTGGGCGGAGAACCTGGCGATGGGGCTGTTGAGAGCCCTGTTGAATTTGATGGTTTTCCAAAGAGTAAGTAGCATTTTTTACTTTATATCATATTACTTATTATTTATAATATTGTTGCGTCCCTGCGGGTCGTCTAAGGCGTTTATTCATGAATCTGCTGTATTCGTCTCCGGGAGAACGTTGCTAAGCGTTGTTGTTAAACAACGGCGGACATCTTGGGGGAGATCGGCCATCTTGAGTCTCGCGACGGATGTGATTCCGGGCGGACATATTTGAGATACGATTACCGTTATTACCCGTTCTGTGTTCCTTGTTTAATTGTATGTTCTGTGTTATTATTAAAGTTCCTTTTGTTCTTTTAAAAGAGTGTTAATCATTTACGTCGCGGTACGCGAGTGCCGTTTGTGTCGCGCGTGTTCGAGTATTATCGAAGTCGACGCGCGGACACAACATTTTGGGGGCTCGTCCGGGATACGATACGGCTGACCGTTTTGTGTATTTTAAAAGAAAAGCGTGAGCTATGGCAATGGAGCAACAGGATCCAATAACGGGAGTTTCCACACAAAAGAGAATTCGTGCTACGATGACGCTTCAAGATGCGACATCGGGGCCATCGTTGGAGGCAATTACTCTTTAATCCACAATGCGAGAAATTCGGGAGCTTCGCGAGGAGTGATTGCGGATGTGAGCAGCATTTGAATCGCAACTGCGTTAGCGGGATAGTGAGCTTTGCCGAATGAAGGAGATTTTCCGACAACGGCAAACACAGCTAAGTCCATCTAATAATAGAGATTCGGTAGCTCGAAGCCAAAATTCTTTTTAAGAAAATTAACTCGGTTATAAATTGAAACCCGTTAATTAAATAATAATAATTATATGTTACTATTTTCAATTTTAAGTGAATGTTCTTGCGTGTGTTTGTTTTCTTTGCTTGTGTTTAAGGAAATGATTTCTTGGAGAAATGATGAAAGGAGAAAAGAGGGGAGGAGAGTTCTACGGAAGGAAACGGAATTGTAAGGAAGAAGAGAATTCTTTTGATAGAAGACTGCCTCACCCGCGGTTTTTGAGCCATGGTTTTCCCGTCGGGTCTTAGAGCGAATGCCGAGGCAGGGGCTTGAGGAGTCCTCTTTTGAGGATGTCGGGTCCATGGTAGATACCCCCCTCTTGTCCGAAGATTCGCTCCGTTTTGAGATGCGGAGATGCAGCAGCTTTGAGTATTTCCGAGAATAAGGCGAACTACGGGGGACGGCTACTGTAGTTTCAAGATGTATCAAAGTCGATTGGGTTCTGGATTTTAACGGTGCTCGGTAACCTGCAGCAGCAGCTCAGGGTAGAGCAGGAAACCGTTTTTGTGCCCTGGAGTCGACGTTGGATGTTCTTGTCAAACGGGTTCGATGACAGTATCCTGTATATTCCTGGAGGGTGTGTGATTGGGGCCGATAAATAATGGCGCTCAGTAACCTGTAGCAGCAGCTCAGGATAGAGCAGGAAGTCATTAAGGCACCCTGGAGTCAACGCCTTGGAAGAAGAGGACAACGATCAACCCATTTAATTTGGAAGAGCCCTCATTGATTGTCGGGACGACAATCTTGAAGAGGGGGAGTAGTGTTGCGTCCCTGCGGGTCGTCTAAGGCGGTTATTCATGAATCTGCTGTATTCGTCTCCGGGAGAACGTTGGTAAGCGTTGTTGTTAAACAACGGCGGACATCTTGGGGGAGATCGGCCATCTTGAGTCTCGCGACGGATGTGATTCCGGGCGGACATGTTTGAGATACGATTACCGTTATTACCCGTTCTGTGTTCCTTGTTTAATTGTGTGTTCTGTGTTATTATTAAAGTTCCTTTTGTTCTTTTAAAAGAGTGTTAATCATTTACGTCGCGGTACGCGAGTGCCGTTTGTGTCGCGCGTGTTCGAGTATTATCGAAGTCGACGCGCGGACGCAACAATATATATTATAATTTGATTTTATTTAATTTATAGTATGACAATACGAGCAATATCCAGATTCCCGGATTTGTCAATATTGAATGCCGGCGATTTATACGAGCGCTGCGACGGCACGAGCGCGAGTTCCGCGAAGACGTGTTGGAGGATAACGGCCCGGACGGTCTTCATTTAGACCTAAGACGTCTCTTCGGGCTCGAGACCTACGAGGAAGAAGTCGAGGAATCGTGGGACGAGCCTCCGAGCAAGAGGTCAAAGAATTAATTGTAAGTATCTTCCTTTTAAAATTTATATTAGATTTATAATATTTAAATTCTTATATTAATATAATGTTTTTCTGTTTCAGAAGGAGCGCCGCCTTATTATTATATTATACATATTTTATATCTTTTTGTATATTTTATATTTTTATATTATTATTATTGTTTTATTATTATTATTTTTATTATTATTTTTTTAATACACACACACACACACACACACACACACACACACATATATATATATATATATATATTTGTATATATATATTTGTATTATATACACAATTTTTAAATAAATATTTTTATTATTATATTAAAAAATGTCAATTATTTCTGCGCCTTCTTCTTTCCTTTTCTCACACGCGTGCATGCCTCGCATTATCTCTCTTTCTCCCGCGAACGTCATCCTTTTCCCACGCCAATGCGGACTTTATCCTTCTCCTACACGCGTGCATGCCTCGCGCTATCTCTCTCGCACCACCTTGCGAACGCCGTATCATCCACATGCATGCCTCGCGCCATCTCTCTCCAACGTGCATGCGAACGCCATCCTTCTCCCACATGCATGCAATATCTTCGCGCCATCCTTTTCGAACGTGCATGCAAACGCTATCCTTCTCGCGCTATCCTTCTCACACCGCCTTGCGAACGCCTCGCGCTATCCTTCTCCCACACCCATAGAATATCATTAGCGCTATCTCTCTCTCACACCTACCCGCGTGCGTTCCCTCTTCCCCGCGGACCCCTCGCTTATCGATTCGCCGCGGTCTCTCTCCCCCCTCTCCGCGGACCCCTCGCCTACCAGTTAGGACGTGGTCCCCTTCCCCCCTCTCTGCGGACCCCTCGCCAATCGGTTAGGACGCGGCCCCCTCCCCCCTCTCCGCGGACCCCTCGCCTATCGGGTTCGCCGCGGTCCCCTTCCCCCTCTCCGCGGACCCCTCGCCTACCGGTTTCGCCGCGGTCCCCCCGCGTGACGTCATACCACCCCGCGCCGGTTTCCCCTCGCCCCCCCCCCCCTCAGAGGACCTGGGTTAGAACTCTCCTATATACCCTACTACAGATTTAAATGAATTTTGGATTCCGCGTGCCGACGAATGTGTGTTAAATGGACAGCAAAAGATTTCTCACAGATTGCACAAAAACATATATTTTCGTCATGCGGAACTGCATGTAACCATAATTTAAAATCGTCTATATCTAACCATTCGTTTTTAAACACTGGCTTACTTGATGTTTTTTTTGTATATTTTTATCATTAGATAATGACATATTTTCTTTCAAATTGTTTCGGTGACACGCAGAATCCGCATGTCTAGAAACGTGTGCTGCATTGCATGAAAAATTTTTATTGCATATAATGCAATGATAAAGAGTATCATCAGATGATACTTTACGTATCCAATATTTATAACGCTCATCACTAGCCAAGCTTCTACAAAACTTCGCTTAGGTTCTTTAGGCAATGTATCACACGTTTCCATATCGGAAAAAAGCAATAAAAAAGAAAACGCAATAAAAATTAATGAAATAAAAATGAAGAAAAAAGAAGGAAATATATGTATTGTAGATATGTATGTGTCGAAAATATAGATCAGGACCCTGTGGTTCGTCACTCCCACAATATTTAATGACTCGAAACCCTCTCTATCTGCATGTGTATATGTATATATGAAAATGCAACTTTCTTTCATAAACGTAGTGAATGAATTATTCTGCAATTTCTAATTATTATTATTCTGCGATGATCAACAAGAAGACAAGTTTTTTTGAAGCTATCAAAATATTAGAAACAAATATAATATGTAATTTATACACAGTGATGCCAGATTCGGGACGCGCAACACGCCAAACCGTGGTAGAGGGGATAAGTATTCATGTGAGAGTGTGAGACATGTACGCGGTTTTCGATGGTATGGGGATTCCCGTCTACCACGTTTTGGCGCGTCTTGAATGTGGCATCAATGTTTATACATTTCGTGAAGCAAATGCATTCAGTCGACGACAGCGACCTTGAGCAAAATGTCACGTAAGTACTAAATAATATTTTAATCATATAATTTATCATTTTTCTAAATAATATAGTATTAAATTTAGTATTATATTTATAACGTATGGTTGTATTATTATTTAGGTATTGTTTTTAAACGCGTCGAATTATAATCTAAACGCAAAATGTAGACTAATATAAATATAATATTGGATATTTAATTTCGCTTATATAATTGTATATATATCTAATATTATTATCCGTATACTATTATTTTCGTTGTTATATAACAGAATGTATCTTTTGATGATTAATATAAAGGGGTTTATTGTCAATAGCAATATATTTGTTACTTTGTCGCCAATACTACCAATCTGCGAAAATCATTGTGATATAAAGGTAATTATGGCGACAGTCATGATATCTACCTTTACATGGCGGTCGATCTAGAATATAGGGAATGTATGTAATTTTGCTTATATAATTATATATATATGTCAAAAGACTATTTTGACGACATTTAAATAATGAATATTTTATTGCATACATAAGAGTACATTTACTTTCTAATGTATACATTACTTTTATTTTTAACATCAAATGTACTAGTACATATGTATAAGAAATAAATTACCAATTGGCTAGTACAACGACAGTACAAAACTATTTACAATATATCATATGATTAATATGACGACACTATTATTTTTTATGAAACGATTATTTTAACGACATTCTATATATCAACTATTTTAAAATACACAAGTATATTCCAAACACAATAAACGAGTAAAAAAGAATTAATGAAAAAAATATAAAGAATTAACAACACAAAATTACTTTTGATGAAAACTACTTTTAAGTCAATTTTAATTTTAATTATTACAAAACTATATTATAAAAAACGGCATCCGACGATTGGAAAGAGATAAACTCTGAACTAGTAAAGCCATTTCAGTTATAAAGGATAAACTTCATTATTGCTTCAACAAATATTGAATAATATAAGTTCATAGATAAATGTTGATCATTCCATTATAGATCACAAAATTGTATGTACAGAGACTTTAATATTGAACTCTAGTTTAAAAGATTTTTCGTGCTTTGTAATGGATTACTTATTTATGTGCAATAATATACATATATGAAAGAGAGATACACATATATAGTACATATAATAATATATAAAAACAACATGCTTTTTATAAAAGTGTGATATGTTAAAGCACTGTCTTCCCTGATTTATTCAATCGATCGGGATTTCTAAAAATATTATTGAAAATGTCAAATCAATTTCTACAAATATAAATGTCGATTTCATATTTATATTAAACCTGTTTTAATGCAATTATAATTTATATATCATATAGGTAAAAATAATCAAAAAAATTTTTCATAATTGATTTGATGTATGTGAATTTTGCTGTTATCATGAGTCACAATTAATTATTGAATCGATGTTTTCAATAACTGAAAATCAATATACAAATGTCATTTCAATATTCTAATATATCAACAATACAAAGTTATTATAATTTCAACTATTAGTGACAATTAATGAATTAGCATTCCACTACATATAACAAGATTCTATTAGCGGAGACTATAATATTAAAGTCCCGTTCGAAAAATTCTCGTGCTTTGTAATGGATTTCTTCTTGGTATTTGACATACGCTAGATCTGTGCGTGCTTTGCCAATTAATATTCATTTATTACTGTTGCCTGTTGAAATCAAAATAAACATATATAATATTAATAGACAGCTAGACATTAAGATTTTCTTCTTTGTAAAGCAATCATACTTATATATGCAATTATCATCATCATGATTTTGTTTTTCCTTAAATTCAATTTAGTCTCTTCTTTTAAATTCAATAAGTAAAAACATACAAAACTTAAACATACTTTTTCATAATGTAGTTACAAAATTATCTCAATAGTATTCACTCCATAGACAAATTTATTATTTTCAATGTACAAATTTCACTATAAATAAAAAAGATCAAATATAAGCAATATACAAATGTCATTTCAATCTTCTAATACTATCACCAATACAAAGTTCTTATTATTTCAATTATCAATATAAATGAGTGTTGATCACTCCACTACAGGTCACAAGATTCTATTAGCGGAGACCATAATATTGAACTCTCGCTTAAAAGATTCTCATGCTTTGTAATGGATTCCTTTTTAACATTCCGTGCACGCTGGATCTGTGTGTGGTTTGCAAATTAATATCCATTATTGTTACCTGCTAAAATCAAAATAAATGATAAGATATGATATTAATACATACGAATTTAAACATTTTCTTTTGTATAATAATCTTACCTGTATAATTGTTATTACCAAAATTCAATCCTTTTTTCAATTTAATAGAAAACACACAATATTTACATTATTATTTCATAATGTAGTTGCACAATCCAAGTATCGCTGATGAACTTCATTATTGCTTCAACAGATATTGCAAGTTGATGAATAAGCGTTGATCATTCCATTACAGATCACAAGATTCTATTAGCGGAGACTATAATATTGAACTCTCGCTTAAAAGATTCTCGTGCTTTGTAATAGATTCCTTTTTAACATTCGGTACACGCTGGATCTGTGTGTGGTTTCCAAATTAATATCTGTTATTATTACCTACTAAAATAAAAATAAATGATAAGATATGATATTAATACATACAAATTTAAAACATTTTCCTTTATATAATAATCTTACCTGTATAAATGTTATTACCACAATTCAATCCTTTTTCAATTTAATAGAAAACACACAATATTTATATTATTATTTCATAATGTAGTTGCACAATCCCAGTATCGCTGATGTACTTCATTATTGCTTCAACAGATATTGCAAATTGATGAATAAGCGTTGATCATTCCATTACAGATCACAAGATTCTATTAGCGGAGACTATAATATTGAACTCTCGCTTAAAAGATTCTCATGCTTTGTAATAGATTGCTTCTTGATATTCAATGCAAGCTGGATCTATGTGTGGTTTGCAAATTATTTTATACATTATTGTCGTCTGCTAAAATAAAAAATAAACATGATGTAATGTTGATAGATATGACTTTAAATCAGTTTCCTTTGTACAACAATCTTACTCATATAACTGTCATCATCACAATTCAGTCTTTTTATCAATTTAATAGAAATCACAATACTTAAAAATATTATGTGAATTATGAAAATATAATAATATTACTCACTTTTAATTATAATGTGTCTTGTTGCAAAATTTTTAGAATTTGTTGTACATTCCTATAATACCCAAACATTTTCATGAACAAAATGTTTATTCAATGACACTTCAGTAAGATTAGAAAATCTAAAAAGCTTACAGATATATATTTTGAAAAATTATCAAAATGATAACTAGATATAAAAATAATAATAGAAAGAAACATGCGAGGTTAAGATAACTGTCATGTACCTTGTTGCAACATTTAAGGATTTGTTGTACATTCTTATAGCACCCAAACACTTTCACGCAAAAAATGCTTATTCAATGACTCTTCAGTAAGATCAGAAAATCAAAAAACTTACAAATATATATTTTGAAACTATAAATACGATCACACTAAATATAAATATAAAGAGAAACACGCGAGGTTAAGATAACTGTCATGTATGCAGTAGGTAATATAGGCTACGCTACGGCCTACGGTTGGAAAAAAACTAAATTTTTTAATTTTTTAACCTCATTGACCAACCACCATAATATTATGCAGCATCTATATCGACTAATCTCTTATCGACCGCAGTCATAGAAAAAAGCACTGTTAGAATATTTTTATTATTTATATATAGATTTATTTTTTGCATAAATTAAAATACGTTATTCAGAAAGAGCACCGGCGATAATAGATAACATCGATTTAAAACAAGGCAATCGCTAAAGAAACCGATGTCGTTCAAAGAATGCATTTTTTCCGTGCTTTGTATTGTTGAAATTATGGCATTAAAGTGTTAATAGTTGTATATTTATGATTCTTAAAACATGATACCGCGACGAAAATTTTTACATGATCGCCAATATCCCTCGTGCAATATAAATTTTTCTGCTTGATTTCGACTACCACCAAAGATATCGCTGTTAATAGAGAAAAATATTATTCTACATGATCTCCGCTACAAGGATTGACGTATTAAATTTTAAAATTAATAAAGTTACGATTATTAAAGCGATACAACGGACCAAAATCGCGTTGCCTTTGCCTGGGTCCTTCGCGACAGATACATTCTTCGCTTACATCTCATCTACCATTGAAGATATCGATATTATTCGAGAAAGACACTATTATACATGATCTCCGCTACAAGGATTGACGCATTAGATTTTTAAAATTAATAAGCTGACGATTATTAAAGCGATAAAGCGGGCCGAAATCGTGACGCCTTCGCCGAAATCGTCTGCGTCAGATACATTCTTCGCTTACATCTCGTCTACCGTTAAAGATATCGATACTATTCGAGAAAGACATTATTCTACATGATCTACGCTACAAGGATTGACGCATTAAATTTTTAAAATTAATAAGCTGACGATTATTAAAGCGATATAGCGGGCCGAAATCTCGACGTTATATAGGGCTGCTCCGCCTTTAATGAACACATCTTAGAAAAAGATACAATTCGTAAAATATTAATTGCGCAATTTCAATAGCACACAATACGTAAAATAATAAAGTTCCGAATGACGCGTCAATTTCTTTAAAAATTGCTGTGATTTAAGAGATAGATTCATTAAACGCGAATGACCCAGGCAAAGACGTAGCGATTTTCGCCAGCTATATCCCTTTAATAATCGTCAGCTTATTAATTTTAAATATCTACTGCATCAATCCTTGTAGCGGTAATCATGTAGAATAATGTTTTTCTCCAATAACATCGATATCTTTAGACATTATTCTACATAATCTCCGCTACTAGGGTTGATGCATTAAAATTTTATAATGAATAAACTTACGATTAGTAAAGCTCTAAAACGTGCCGAAATCGCGATGCCTTTGCCGAGATCGTCCGCGTCAGATACATTATTCGCTTTGATCTCAACTACCGTTAAAGATATCGATATTATTAGAGAAAGACATTATTCTACATGATCTCCGCTACGAGGATTGACGCATTAAAATTTTAAAATTAATAAGCTTACGATTATTAAAGCGATAAAACGGGCTGAAATCGCGACGCCTTTGCCGAAATCGTCAGCGTCAGATACATCCTTCGCTTACATCTCGTCTACCGTTGAAGATATCGATACTATTGGAGAAAGACATTATTATACATGATCTCCGCTAGAAGGATTGACGCATTAGATTTTTAAAATTAATAAGCTGACGATTATTAAAGCGATACAACGGGCCAAAATCGCGTTGCCTTTGCCTGGATCCTTTGCGTCTAATGAATCTATCTCTTAAATCACAACAATTTTTAAAGAAATTGACGCGTTGTTCAAGAACTACATAATATTTTACGTACTGTGTGCTATTGAAATTACACAATTAATATTTTACAAATTGTATCTTTTTCTAAGATGTGTTCATTAAAGGCGGAGCAGCCGTATATAACGTCACGATTTTGGCCAGCTATATCGCTTTAATAATCGTCAGCTTATTAATTTTAAAAATCTAATGCGTCAAACCTTGTAGCGGAGATCATGTAGAATAATGTCTTTTTCTATTAACACTGATATCATTGGCGGTAGTCGAAATCAAGGAGAAAAATTTATATTGCACGAGAGATATTGGCGATAATGTAAAAAATTTTGTCGCGCTATCATGTTTTAAGAATCATAAATATACAACTTTTAACACTTTAATGCCATAATTTCAACAATACAAAGCACGGAAAAAATGCAGTCATTGAACGACATCGGTTTCTTTAGCGGTTGCTGTGTTTTAAACCGAAGTTATCTATTATCGCCGGTGCTCTTTCTGAATAACGTATTTTAATTTATGCAAAAAATAAATCTGTATATAAATAATAAAAATATTCTAAAAATGCTTTTTTCTATGACTGCAGTCGATAAGAGATTAATCGATATAGATGCTGAATAATATTTTGGTGGTTGGTCAATGAAATTAAAAAATTATAAAATTTCCTTGTCATAATTGATTAATGCAGTGTTTCGGAACATCTGTAGTTTTTTTCCAACCGTAGAGTAGCCTATGATCGGACGTGTCTCGTTGATCTCGTGTGATATGCTTAATTGATTAATCACATTTGTATTCTGAGTTTGTAATTAGTTCTGAGTTCGAGTTTATGAGTTGACCAATAAAAACGTGTTTCGATAAGTGCTCAAATTATTGCTTTATTCGATTTCTCACGTTCACTATAATATTTATATATACAGTTCAATAATTCATGGTTCAACTGTTAAACTATTACCCTTTTGAAAAAGCCATTCTCCTGACAAACTACAAATTTACTCGCTGTCTTACAGCAATTTTTTCAGAAGCGGGATCGTGCGCGCTTCCCCTTGATCTTATGGTCGATTATTAAGCCGTACTAATACAGTGAGAATCGATACATGAATAATATCAGTGAATTGTACAAGTATTTGCATTATCTTCAGTGAATGTGTTCAGTGATTCACAATAAAGAACGGCAGAGTTATTAAACTCTATCGTAACGCTTGTGATTCCATTCAATAAATTACGTGTTGAATTCACGTTCAATTGTCTTCAAGTCTTCTTGGATCTTGCATGAAAGACACGTTGTTTATTCCGTTGCCATGGATCGTCTTTCGTTGGAGAAGTTATCTTTTAAGGAACTCCAGGCAATGGCAAAGAAATATGGTCTCAAGCCATCTCCTTCACGTGATGGATGCATTGATCTATTGACGGCTTATTTTGAGAAGAACAATTATGTGAATGAAACATCAAATAGCATCAATACCTCCCATAGCATCGGATCGACGGAAGACTGTCTATTTTGAATCAATTGATGATCCTTTTCATCCTGCTTCACTCGTCGGAGAAGAAGCTGCTTCAGCTTTACCAGCTTTTCAAAACCCTGAAAAAGCTCTAACAGCACATACAGTTTCCCATTCTCCCTCAATGAGTAATACTGCAGGAGCGATGCCGGAAGAATTTCTTCCAAAGATTGGTGCCCTTCTTGCGAAACATCAACAGCAAATGATGCAACAAATGATGGAATTTTTATCATCCTATGCCTCATTTTCGGGTAATGCCGGATCACAAGGTCAGTCTGTTCCTAATTTTATACCTCAACCTGGAACACGATATCAAAATGCAGGTGCTTCAAACCATTTTAATGGTTCGTCGACATCAACTAATGCGAGTGCATCAAATCATTTTACTGGTTCATCGACTTCAACTAATATTTCTGTAAATACAGTCAATCTTTTAGCTTCACAATTACCTGAATTTAATGGTAAAGATGATGATGATGTAGAAATTTGGATTCAAAAGGTTGAACGAGTGTCTCGAATTCATGGTGCATCTCACGATATTATGTTGTTAGCTGGTACTAGTAAATTGATAAAATCAGCTCGAAAATGGTTTGAGCTTGGCACAGGAACAATTAATGATACTTGGCCAAGTTTCAAGGAAGCTTTACTGAAACATTTTAAACGAAAGATTCCTTATGAAATTATTATGAAAAAAGTCGAATCGACGAAAATGGAATTATCCTAATGAATCTTTTCAAGATTACGCATTGGAAAAACTCTCTTTAATGCAAAGACTAAGATTACCTGATGATGATGCAATTCACTTTTTGATAGGTGGAATTACTAATGATTCTATTCGTAGTGCTGCCTCTGTCATTCGTGCTGATTCCTTGGATGCCTTCCTCAATGAGATGCATCGGGTTTCCCTCTCTTTTGGAAATGTGAAGAAAGAGTACCCATCTCACTTTAAATCACACAAAGGACGAGACAATGCTACATCATCTCCGAAAACCGATTCTTTGTCATCTTTTCAAAAGGATCTTAAGGAAAATAATTATTGTGTGTATTGCCGTACGCGTGGTCACATTAAGGACAACTGCTTCAGATTGAAGAGAAAAGAGCAACTTCAATCTACGGCTTCAAAGATACCAACACAAGTAGCTGCCATTGATCCTGCAACACCGACAGAAACTATTACGAGTCCAGAGAGATCACCTCCGATAGCTGCTATCAACGATATGATTACCAGACGACTGGATACAGAAGATTCTTCTCTTAAGGTCGTTTCATTAAATAATATTCCGTGCACATTGAAAGCTCTATTAGACACAGGTAGTCCTGTTTCTTTCATATCACCAACTGTGTACAGAAAATATTTTAATGACTTGAATATTGTTCTTAAAAAGCCATTGATTTCTTATCAATCTGTTTCTGGAAATTTAATTCCTATTCTTGGATCAATTGATACTCAAATTTGTTTAGAATCCCTTCCGAATTTTACTGGCAAGGTTAATTTTCTTGTGTTTCAAGATGATTCTTTCTTTGTAGATATTATAATAGGACGAGATTTTATAGCTGAAAATAATATAACTTTATATTTTCATCCGTCAAATAAAAAAGCAGATGATAGATTAAAGTTATTTAATGAAGTAGCATCTGCTGAAATATTAGAAGATCTTTCAATGAATGAAAATTCCATTTATTTCGATATTAAAACAGATTTTGGAAATGAGATTGATCAGAAAGTAATAGCGATTATTAATGAAGTAGAGAATATGGAAGTTGAATTAGCAGATAATGATCATCATGTGAAAGTAGCATTAAAAGATAATTCAATCTATGCTTATGCGCCGCGATGTTTTGCATGGGCAGAATTCAAATCCGGGAAATAACTGACGATTTGCTAACACGTGGAATTATTAAACCAAGTGTTTCTCCGTACTGTGCTCGGGTAGTACCAGTTCGTAAGAAAAATGGAACAATGCGTCTTTGTGTTGATTTACGCCCGTTAAACGATCGGGTTGTTAAACAAAAATACCCTTTCCCTTTAATCGAGGATTGTCTAGCGCGGTTAACGAATAAGAAGATTTTTACTCTTTTAGACCTTAAGGATGGATTTCACAATATTAAGATTCATCCTGACCATACAAAGTATTTTTCTTTTGCCACTCCTGATGGTCAGTTTGAGTACAATCGCTTACCGTTTGGTTTTTGTGAATCTCCTGCTGAATTTCAACGGAGGATTATACAGATTTTACAGTCATTAATTCGAGAGGATAAAGTTATTGTCTATATTGATGATATTCTAATTCCATCCTCTTCAATTGAAGATAATCTTGAAACTTTATATAAAATTCTCATTTTGTTCAAACAAAATTCACTTGAATTGAATTTTAAAAAAAGTTTGTTTTTACGAAAGACCATAGAATATTTAGGATATATTGTTTCGGCTTCTGGTATAACATTGAGTTCACGACATACAAATGCCATTAAAAACTTTCCATATCTTGAAAAAACAGTTGAGTTACAACGTTTCCTTGGTCTAACAAATTATTTTCGCAAGTTCATTGAAAATTATGCTTATATTGCAAAACCTCTACATAATCTATTACGAAAGTCAAATGATTTTATTTTTAATGACGAATGTTGACAAGCATTTGATAATTTAAAGTTAGCATTAACCTCATATCCTGTTCTTCGTATTTATGATCCAAACGCAGAAACGCAACTTCACACTGATGCAAGTTCAATAGCTTTAGCTGCTATTTTATTACAAAAACAGGATGCGAACAAATGGGCTCCAATTGCATATTATAGTCAGACGACTAATGATGCTGAGTCTCGTTATCACAGCTTCGAACTAGAAATGTTAGCCGTGGTAAAAGCAATTGAAAGATTTCACATTTATTTATATGGTTTACATTTCACTGTAGTTACCGACTGTCACGCGTTAGTATATGCAGTCACCAAGGCACATTTAAATCCGCGAATATCACGTTGGACTCTAAGATTGCAATCTTACACATTTTCAGTGATACATCGTCCGGGAATTAAAATGTCTCATGTTGATGCATTAAGTCGTGTTGTTGCACTGATTGACGCATTGCCTCTTGAGACGGAATTAGAATTTCGCCAACTGAAAGACCCTTTAATTAAAAGCATTGCTTTAGAATTAGAAAAAAACGATCATGATAAATTTATAATGATGAATGGATTAGTTTTTAGAAAAGGGCCAGACGAACCTCGATTTTCATGTTCCAGAATCAATGGTTTCAAATGTGATACGTATTTATCACGATGAGATGGCGCATTGTGGTATGGAGAAAACCTTACAAGGAATTTCATGTAACTATTGGTTTCCTTCGTTACGTAAGCGTGTACGATCTCATATTGACAATTGTATAATATGTTTATTGGCTAATTCAGCATCAAACTCATGTGAAGGTGAAATGCAAATAACGGAAAATCCTGCATTCTCCTTTCAAATTATTCATATGGATCATTTTGGTCCTATTGTTGAACATGGATTTAAACATATTTTTGTCGTGGTAGAGGCATTTACAAGATTTACCTGGTTGTATCCTGTAAAAACCACAAATGCTAAAGAAATTATAAGACATTTAATGTCCTTATTTCAAATATTTGGGAATCCACAGATAATAGTATCTGATAGGGGATCTGCATTTACTTCACAAGAGTTCGAGAATTTTTTAAAGAAAAATAATATTAATCATAGGTTAGTTGCTGTAGCTGCTCCGTGGGCAAATGGAATGGTTGAAAGGGTGAATAGATTTTTAAAATCATCCTTACAAAAGTTAATCGATGAATCTCAAGGTTGGCATGATTGTCTTGGAACAGTTCAGTATGTTATTAATAATACATTCCATTCCTCTTTGAAAGCATCTCCGTCTAAGTTGCTCCTTGGATACGAGCAAAGAAATCATGCAGATTCCAGTTTAGTTAATTGTTTAAAGAAAATATCTAAAACAGATTTAAATTTTGATAATGTTAGACAAACGAGTCGTTCAATTGCATTGGAAGCTGTAGATAAAATTAAAAATTATAATAAAATATATTATGATAAACATCATTCAAAACCAACTCGTTACAAAATAGGTGATTATGTTCTTATTAGAGATACACTATTGAAATCTGGAGAAAACAGAAAATTTAAACCAAAATACAAAGGCCTATATCTCATAGCAGGTCTTAAATAAAAATAGATATGTTGTAACTGACATACCTGGATTCAACCTTTCATCCAGACCTTACAACTTAATTCTATCTTCGGATAGAATTAAACCCTATATTAAACCTGTTGTAAAAACTTGAATTTGTATATTTATATGTGTGTTAATTCCGAACTACTTTTATTGTAATGTATCAAATCATTCGAGACGAATGTTGTTTCAGGCTGGCCGAGCTGTAAGATACTGACAGTCTCATAGTCAGAGAAATTACTAGTGGCGCTCGCGCATGCGCTTTATCGATAAATACAAGCGCTATATTCAAATGATGATAGCAACGCGTTTCCTTAGATACATAAACTATTTATTTAACAAAAGAGAATTGTCATAGCAATAGGTGTGTTTGTGAGATCGGAGGGATGCCTGAGCGTCTTTTACCGTAAACCGTGAATCAGATCGGACGTGTCTCGTTGATCTCGTGTGATATGCTTAATTGATTAATCACATTTGTATTCTGAGTTTGTAATTAGTTCTGAGTTCGAGTTTATGAGTTGACCAATAAAAACGTGTTTCGATAAGTGCTCAAATTATTGCTTTATTCGATTTCTCACGTTCACTATAATATTTATATATACAGTTCAATAATTCATGGTTCAACTGTTAAACTATTACCCTTTTGAAAAAGCCATTCTCCTGACAAACTACAAATTGACTCGCTGTCTTACAATATTTATATTTTGTGTGATCGCATTTATAGTTTAAAAATATATATTCGTAAGTTTTTTAGATTTTCTGATCTTACTGAAGTGTCATTGAATAAGCATTTTTTGCGTGAAAGTGTTTGGGTGCTATAAGAATGTACAACACATTCTTAAATGTTGCAACAAGGTACATGACAGTTATCTTAACCTCGCGTGTTTCTTTCTATTATTATTTTTATATCTAGTTATCATTTTGATAGTTTTTCAAAATATATATCTGTATGCTTTTTAGATTTTCTAATCTTACTGAAGTGTAATTGAATAAACATTTTGTTCGTGAAAGTGTTTGGGTATTATAGGAATGTACAACAAATTCTAAAAATTTTGCAACAAGACACATTATAATTAAAAGTGAGTAATATTATTATATTTTCATAATTCACATAATATTTTTAAGTATTGTGATTTCTATTAAATTGAAAAAAAGACTGAATTGTGATGATGACAGTTATATGAGTAAGATTGTTGTACAAAGGAAACTGATTTAAAGTAATATCTATTAACATTAGACGACAATAATGTATAAAATAATTTGCAAACCACACATAGATCCAGCTTGCATTGAATATCAAGAAGCAATCTATTACAAAGCACGAGAATCTTTTAAGCGAGAGTTCAATATTATAGTCTTCGCTAATAGAATCTTGTGATCTGTAATGGAATGATCAACGCTTATTCATCAACTTGCAATATCTGTTGAAGCAATAATGAAGTACATCAGCGATACTGGGATTGTGCAACTACATTATGAAATAATAATATAAATATTGTGTGTTCTCTATTAAATTGAAAAAGGATTGAATTGTGGTAATAACAATTATACAGCTAAGATTATCATACAAAGGAAAATGTTTTAAATTCGTATGTATTAATATCATATCTTATCATTTATTTTTATTTTAGCAGGTAACAATAACGGATATTAATTTGGAAACCACACACAGATCCAGCGTGCACCGAATGTTAAAAAGGAATCTATTACAAAACATGAGAATTTTTTAAGCGAGAGTTCAATATTATAGTCTCCGCTAATAGAATCTTGTGATCTGTAATGGAATGATCAACGCTTATTCATCATCTTGCAATAGATATTGGTAATATTGCTGTATGAATGAGATTTTAATGTCACGCTGCCTATTTAATATTATATCATGTTTATTTTTATTTTAAGCAGGCAAAAGTAATAGATCCACACTAATTTGCAAACCAGGGATCCAGCTTGCATCGAATGTCTGGAGAGAATCCATTAACAAAGCACGAGATTCTTTTAAGCGAGAGTTCATTATTATTGTCTCCGCTATTAAAATCTTGTGAAATGTTGTGGAAACATCAACACTCAGCGATCATGTATTAGATTTATTTGAGAAGCACTAATATTTTTTTGGTTGCGACATATGTTTGGAGAATCATATTTATGTTTTGAGTTCAGATCATGTATTTATGATAGATTAAGGTAGTTTAATGTAAGCAAATGCAAGCCTAAAAAATGCAATATTATTTGTTGCATATATCACATACTAAAGATTTTATAATGTATTTCATGTATGTTTCTGATGTTACTGAGAACTTTCTTTGTGGTTGCCCATTAATTTGTAAAGCAGATGGTCTAATATTGTCAGCTACCCTCAAAGAATATAATTCAGAGAATACAAAATGTGGGATTCAATGTAAATCCATTATTACTGTCCAGATTTCTAAATCCATTGAAAGATAACAAAAACATAAATGGTTAGCCAGTCATATGCTGGATTTATTGAGGAATCAATAATATTTTTCTCAATTTCAACATATGTTTAAAAATCAGATTTATGTTTGGAAGATTAAGTTATATATTTCTGATAAAGTAAAATGATTTAATGTTCAAGATTCAAAATGCAATATTATGTATTCTTTATGTCACATTGCTAAATGTTTCATTATATATGTATATCTAGTGTATGTATCACACGATATATCAACATGTTCAAAGCAGAAGTGATACTTTGATAATTTGACATTTCGTACTTGCCATGTCTATAAAAAGTATTACTTGCTTACATGTAACGCACTATTAATAGAAGAGCAAGGATATTAAAAAATATGAGTAGTAGATTAACGTATAAAATCAATATAAGTAATTAATTATAAAATATGCATATAATGTTTTAATATTATGCATATTTATTTTTTAATTTTTTTTAACCATATTTTATAATCATAATTTCCATCCATTTATTAAACAATATATCCGCTTGAAGTTATTACATATCAGATTCCATTTGACGACATATATATATACAAATATATAAATATATGTAAAGGTTGTTTTAACGACGTATATATACAAAATATATATATGTCATCAAAACAGCCTTTACACCGTGTCGATTGATATATACTTTATAGCTATATTAAGGTATTTTTGACAACCAGTCGTCAAAACAACCTTTATATATGCTACAATATATACATCTGGTCGTCAAAACTGCCTCTGTGACACTAAAAAGTATATATTTTATATACACTGTCTTTGAAACTGCCTCACCATAAAAGAAGTAGTCAAAACTACCATTTTGTATTTCTCCTCATTTTACTCGAAAATTAAGAGGAATCTTTTTAAATGGCTTGTTGCATGTTATTCTCTGGACATTTGCGCATATTTATATATCAAATAAAAAAAATGTCGTCAAAACTGCCCCTGGACATATATATATATATATATATAGGGTGAGTCATTTTAATCAACGCACGCAAATATCTCGTAAAGTAACCCTGCCGAAAATGGTCGATTAAAACGGATTTTTAAAAATGTAATCCGAATCGATCGGGATTTCTGCACCGAAAATGCGGTATTAAAACCGATTGAAAATAGTCAAATCGAATTTAGTACGTATCAGGCGGATTAATGTTGGGTGATATATATCCACCTCAATCCGAAATTATACGATTTCATAAAGTTATAATTAAACCTGTTTTAATGCAATTGTATTGAAATGTACCATAGTCAATCCATAGGTAAAAATAATCCCTTTTAATAAAAAATTGTATCATTTTGCAGATGAAAAGTAAATCGATTTTATGTAGTGTGAAGTCAGATTGCTGTTATCACGAGTCACAATCAATTATTGAATCGGTGTTTCTGCGATTGAAACGGACTCAGTTGTTAAAAACAAATATACGATTTTTCCGCAGAGGGTCCGCCTTATATCCCCGCTTGACCGCTTTCTACTTCCAGGTTGGCTCGCTCGACTTTCGCCGCGTAGCGGCGCCGCTCGGAACTGCGCGCGAATGCGCGAGCGCGTGGGCCGCCAAGTTGCGGGTCGCACTATTGTATCGCGGATTGTGCTTAATGTGACGACCTACGGCAGCCACAATATCCATTCGATTATTCGTGTTTATTTGGATTGACAACAATATGGATTAGAATGTAATGATTTTAGATTGGAAATAATCCGCGAAAGCGATATTAAAACCGATTATAGTTCGTTCGAAATTAAAATCGATTACTTTTTAATCCGGGCGCGGATTGAACCGATTAAAACTGATTAAAACCGATTAAAACGGATTATGTTTTAATCGGTTTTAATCGACCATTTTCGGCAGGGAAGCAAGATGGAAAAAAATATTTTATAGAAAAGTTGTAAGGTTCAGAGGGGGACACATGATGAAAATATGGACTTGACCTTGAGTGACCTTTTCAAGGCCAAGTCAATGTGATCGATATTTTCTTAAATGGAACTCCCCATTTTTTATTGCATATTCTTGTAGCTAATCTCGAAAGCTTTCCAAAACACTATAATAAAGTATTTTTTTATTGAGTACTTTTTGAGTTATTTTATATTTTAATCTGACATATTTTGATATAAAAATTAAAATATCTCGTAAAACATTTAGTTTTCGATAATCTTACCGTAATACTTTTATGTTCAGAATAATGGGACAAATCAATTAGTATAAAAAAAATATTGTTTTTAAGAAAAAGTATGTAATTATTTACAATGAATTTTTTTAAACAATTATTTGTTTTTCTCTTTACACTAATTGATTTGTCTCATTATTCTGAACATAAAAGTATTACGGTAAGATTATCGAAAACTAAATATTTTACGAGATATTTTAATTTTTATATCAAAATATGTCAGATTAAAATATAAAATAACTCAAAAAGTACTTAATAAAAAAATACTTTATTATAGTGTTTTGGAAAGCTTTCGAGATAAGCTACAAGAATATGCAATAAAAAAAGAGTGCGGAAAACAAACAGATGGATGAAATATTCAACTCTAAGGACCGCGCAACAAGCTTAAAGGTTTAAAACAAAGAATAAGGAGAGGGACAGGGATGATGGTTTACAGATGAAACCAAGATCCGTAACCAGAACTCGCGATACTTGACACCGCGTGCTCGCCTACCAAACCACCCTCTTGTGTTATCTGTTTGAGATAAATTTCAACGGGAATAATAAAAATGTCAACTTAGCCGATCATAATTGACTCTCCAATAGGCTGGACTTAACTTCTAAAAACAAAAGCCTACACCAATAGGCGCAATTTCTGGACCTTCTTCTGGAAGGGTAGCACCTCCTACTCATGAGAGGGGTAAATAGTAAAGATTTGATTTGTTAAAAAAGAATTCTGATTGCCTAATGGAGAGGGTACGTGGGGAGACGCTAAGATTCGAGGATACTCGAAATCTCGCTCGAAAATTTATTCCGTTTTCGTTCTTCAACCGACTCACTACTTAGCTAGTAGTCAGCTCTGAGATCAAGTAGTCGTTTTCCCGCGACTCTAAATTGTGTAGAAAGCGAGCTTAAATAAAAGTGAAAGACTTAATGATACGTAAGTGTTAAATGCCAACAAACCGTGTTTAAACCAGCAACACAATAAGCCGGGTTTCCGAACCATCACTGCCGAGCCCATTCCGATCAGCCACGACAGCTGGAGCCGAATCACACTTAGCCACTACAAGTTTCAACGCATTCTCAAGTAGTAAGTGGGTTGAACAATTTCAATTTTTATCCTTCCCTTTTATTATTATTATTATTATTATTATTATTAATATTCTACGTCTTGCATTTTGAAATAATTCTTGGATCAATCAGTATCTCATTTTGATACTTCGTACTTAGATCTCGATTGTTTCATTGTGTAATTTTCCCTTCCTTAATCCTCATTCTTCCTCCCTTGAAATATTACCTCGAATCTCCTTTTTCTACTTCACGTTAGCCATCACGAGTTACCTGTAATTTACAGTGTGACTCCCGACTTGCCACCAATCGTCACGAGTTACCTGTATTTTACAGTGTGACTCCTGACTTGCTGACGGTCGTCACGAGTTACCTGAATTTTACAAAGCGACTCTTGACTTCTTGCCCGTCATCGAGAGTTACCTGTATTTCGCAGAGTGACTCCCGATTACATTTGTCACCTTTTCTACTCCCAGGTCGTTCAAAAATTTTCATATAGAAATATAAAAATTACACCTTCTTTATTATCCGGACCTGAAATCTAGAATTATTCAATTAATTAAGGAAAAACTTCCAAGAAATGTTTTGTGAATTAAGAATCTATTCACTATCAATTTTATTATTATCATTACTCATCACGGCCCCCTTTCCTTAATAGAAATATTAAATCAACCTACGCGCGCGACTATCAAAGGGTCTCGAAACCGACGGAATAGACAACTAAGAAAAGAATTGGCTTGGGCGGCAGCGGACCCTAACTACACAATAAATTATAAGAAATTTAACTTAGATGAGGACTCCTTCGACCAAAGAACTCATCGATTAATTAAAATATATAATAAGCAAAAACGAACACACAAAATACACAACCTACCACCTTGTCCTCCAACTTCCTCTTCTCATTATTCTCCCCCCTCTTATTCACCCGTCTCTTCCCCCGAGCGTTCCCCGTCGCCTACTTTCCCTATATCCCCTCAACAGTCAGGAAATCTTACTCCTCCTTCTCCCCCTGAACATCCACCTACCTTCCCTGAATCTCCGCAACATCTGGAAAATCCTGGTCCCCCTTCCTCCTCCGAATATTCGCCTGCTTTCGCTGATTTCCAGCAACCGCCGAGAAATCCTACTCCCCCTCCCCCTTTGACTACCCGCCATCTCTCGAACCTCAACCCTCGAGAATTCCTACTCCTCTCTCCTCCTCACGCCTCGAATCGTCCGATCTCCCAGGAGCGTCGCACGATTTCGAAGAAGCCCTCCAGGACTTCGTAGAAGAGTGTCCCGATCTTAAAGAGGAACCGGAAGACTTTAAACAGGGATCTTCCGATCTCGAAGGGGAGTCGGAATCTTTTTACGAAGATCAGGCTAAACGAAACTGGTACAGATACCTTTTAAGCCAGTTACCTCTTTACCCAGAACCTCTTACGGACGAGGACTATCGGGTCGGTCCTGACATAGTAAACCTTGACCAATTCCATCATATCCTTCAAACCAGTCCACCTGGCTCAATCATTCCATTTTTTGTCCCAGGTTGCCCTGTTCCTTTAGGCGTCCCCATCGAGGTCTTCTGGATAAAGTCCCCTCCTCCCTGCACTATACAACTCCAAGATCTCCAATAGCCCTCCTACCCTTTTTCTCCCTACCTTTCAACCTTCCTTTTTATTGTAATAATTTATATTTGTATTTAAATTATTATTGTAATTTCCAACCGGAATCTAGATTTTAGCTTCCCGTTTAATTCCGATTGATGTCCTCCGCACTAATGTATCACCCGCGAAAAGAACATCTCTCACTCACACACGCACACACTCACATACACATTAGAATTAAGAAAATTTATTTTATGAATAAGATTTCACTGTGAAATTTATCCTTTTTTAGCGAAGAAGAAGAAGAAGACGACGACGACTTCCATTTATATCTTTCGGATATCGAAGAAACCGAAGAAATAATACCGGAAAATCATTTATTTGATAATACTACTGATACTTTTCCATTTACACCTGCAGAATTAAACGAACCAGACTATTCGCTGATTACTGAAAAGGCTTTAATTCATGATCACCCTAGACAGAATAAAATTCAAACAAGAAGTCAGACAGTAAAACAAAATATTGAACAAAATAAAATAATTAAAGATTTGCATAATAATGTGGAAGAAATTGAAGAAATAGTAGAGAAAAATGATCCGCCGGATAAAGAATTTGACAGTGAAAGGGATGACGAAGAAGAAAATGAGGAAGATATTATTAACAAAAATTTAAAGGCGAGAAAATTAAAACCTATAATCATCGAAAATAAAATAATCAGAAGCAATATTATAGACTCTCGCGAATTATTATTTTTACGTAAAGACAATGTAACATATTTTGTCGACACTCACGGGAACCCATTAGATTCAGGATCTTTGAAACTTTTTGAACGAAATGAACTCCCGAACCTAAAAGCTCTCGACTTAAGTCAGGCTAGAGCCATAAAATATAAGAACTATCACCACGTGGCTTTGCCGATTAGTGAGGCACAGCGGGAGGGACCCACAATGACTCTCGACCAAATCACTACAGTCATACGTGATTTACCAAACGTAACTGAAAATTTGAAATTAGAAACTCTCAGTATTGCAAAAACTGAGTACGTTAATAACGTCCCATGGAATAATATCAAGACGCAATTACAATTAGCATTCATCGACGCGCCTACTAAACTAATAATTTGTAATGGGTTAATTACATATCCTCCAAAGGATTTATCCGCTGTTATAATTGGCGAAATGCATTGTTCACTAACTGCAGGACACCGGGGCGTTTCAAAAACATATAACAGAATAAAACATAATTATTATTGGGAAAATTTAAAATCTGATGTTCAAAAATATATACAACAATGTTTGCAGTGCCAACTGAAAAAACTTGTTCGAGTTAAAACGAAACAGCCTATGATAATTACAGACACTCCTGGATCATCTTTTGATAAAGTAGCCATGGACATTGTAGGCCCACTGCCTAAAACAGAGAGAGGGAATGAATACATCTTAACATTACAAGATCAACTAACTAAATTTTGCATGGAAATACCGTTACAAAATCAAACCTCTGAAACAATCGCAGAAGCTTTCGTGGACCGTTTTATTTGTGTGTTCGGATCACCAAAGGCAAAATTAACAGATCAGGGAAGAAACTTCCTTAGCGAATTAATGAGAAAACTCGCTAAAGTATTTAAAATTCGCAAATTTGGCACTACAGCCTTTCACCCTCAATCAAACGGATCATTAGAGAGATCACACCACGCATTAGGAGAATATTTAAAACAATACGCGAACGAGCAAAAACAGTGGGATCGATGGATCAGTTTAGCAATGTTTAATTATAACACTTGTGTCCATGAAGCAACAAAACGTACGCCATATGAATTAGTCTTCGGAAAAATAGCAGGAGTTTCCTCGAATGAACTGCTGGCTCCAGAGGACAAATTGGGCAATTATGACGAATATTTAATAAATCTTGTAACACAACTCCATACGATTCAGGGTAACGCTCGTGAAAACGTAATCGACGCGAAACATAGATCGAAAAAATATTACGATAAAAGGATCAAACCTTCAAACCAGGAGATCAAGTATTTTTATTAAAGGGGCCAAAGCCTAGAAAATTCGGAGACCATTACATTGGACCTCACAAAATCTTGGAAATATTGAATAAAAATAATGTAAAAATTAAAATAAGAAAGAATAGCCGAATTGTACATCCTAATCGTTTGCAGATTTCCCACATTAAAGCCAGTGATAACTAAACGACAACCAAAAAGAAAGGGGGTAATAACAAATAGAAAAAAGGGAGATATAAAAAAAAAGATAGAGGGGAAAAAATTTATATATATACAGGGTGGTCCTCGTAACGGTCGCCACGATTTTTAAGGCACTTACAATCATCTGACATAAAAAGGTCATAAACAGAAATTTATCAGTTTCTAACCGGCAACAAATTGCAATAATAAAAATTGACCAAACATTTTTTTTCCATAAAAAAGCAAGGTCACCTTCAATTTTTTAAATGGAACTGCTTACTTTTTATTGCATATTCTTGTAGCTTATCTCGAGAGCTTTTCAAAACACTATAATAAAGTATTTTTTCATTAAGTACTTTTTGAGTTATTTTATATTTTATTCTGACATATTTTGATATAAAAAATAAAATATCTCGTAAAATATTTAGTTTTCGATAATCTTACCGTAATACTTTTATGTACAGAATAATGAGACAAATCAATTAGTAAAAAAAATAATTGTTTTTAAGAAAAAGTATGTAATTATTTATAATGTATTTTTTTAAACAATTATTCGTTTTTTTTTAAACTAATTGATTTGTCTCATTATTCTGTACATAAAAGTGTTACGGTAAGATTATCGAAAACTAAATATTTTACGAGATATTTTAATTTTTATATCAAAATATGTCAGATTAAAATATAAAATAACTCAAAAAGTACTTAATGAAAAAATACTTTATTGTAGTGTTTTGAAAAGCTCTCGAGATAAGCTACAAGAATATGCAATAAAAAGTAGGCAGTTCCATTTAAAAAATTGAAGGTGACCTTGCTTTTTTATGGAAAAAAAATGTTTGGTCAATTTTTATTATTGCAATTTGTTGCCGGTTAGAAACTGATAAATTTCTGTTTATGACTTTTTTATGGCAGATTATTGTAAGTGCCTTAAAAATCGTGGCGACCGTTACGAGGACCACCCTGTATATAAAAAAAAAAAAATATATGTATATATATAAGGAGAGAAAAAATTTTATCTAATAATAATAACACAAGAATATATATATTTAAAGAAAAATATTTAAATAAACAGAACGACAAAT
>CAJQTV010001442.1:0-12596 GCA_907163055.1 Formica aquilonia x Formica polyctena | reverse complement strand
CGCAAGTTTCCTTCGTTCGGAACGACTTAGTTACGTGCCTGTAAGCGAGATTTGCCCAAAAATTTAATAACACATCAAGGAAATTGAGGACCAACGCTTCTCGGCACACAGAAACGATTTTCATAACACTTATCAAAGCGATATTTGCCGAAAATGGAGGAACAACGCTTCTCGGCACACAGAGCTAAGATCGCTATGTACGCAAGTTTCCTTCGTTCGGAACGACTTAGTTACGTGCCTGTAAGCGAGATTTGCCGAAAATTTTCATAACACGTCAAGGAAATTGAGGAACAACGCTTCTCAACTCACAGGGGAACACATCAAGGAAATTGAGGAACAACGCTTCTCAACACACAGAGCTAAGATCGCTATGTACGCAAGTTTCCTTCGTTCGGAACGACTTAGTTACGTGCCTGTAAGCGAGATTAGCCGAAAATTTTCATAACACATCAAGGAAATTGAGGAACAACGCTTCTCGGCACACAGAGCTAAGATCGCTATGTACGCAAGTTTCCTTCGTTCGGAACGACTTAGTTACGTGCCTGTAAGCGAGATTTGCCGAAAATTTTTCATAAACACATCAAGGAAATTGAGGAACAACGCTTCTCGGCACACAGAGCTAAGATCGCTATGTACGCAAGTTTCCTTCGTTCGGAACGACTTAGTTACGTGCCTGTAAGCGAGATTTGCCGAAAATTTTCATAACACATCAAGGAAATAAAGGAACAACGCTTCTTGGCACACAGAGCTAAGATCGCTATGTACGCAAGTTTCCTTCGTTCGGAACGACTTAGTTACGTACCTGTAAGTGAGATATACCGAAAAATTTTCATAACACATCAAGGAAATTGAGGAACAACGCTTCTCGGCTACACAGAGCTAAGATCGCTATGTACGCAAGTTTCCTTCGTTCGGAACGACTTAGTTACGTGCCTGTAAGCGAGATTTGCCGAAAATTTTTATAACACATCAAGGAAATTGAGGAACAACGCTTCTCGGCTCACAAAGCTAAGATCGCTATGTACGCAAGTTTCCTTCGTTCGGAACGACTTAGTTACGTACCTGTAAGTGAGATATAACGAAAGTTTTCATAACACATCAAGGAAATTGAGGAACAACGCTTCTCGGTACACAGAGCTAAGATCGCTATGTACGCAAGTTTCCTTCGTTCGGAACGACTTAGTTACGTGCCTGTAAGCGAGATTTGCCGAAAATTTTCATAACACATCAAGGAAATTGAGGAACAACGCTTTTCGGCACACAGAGCTAAGATCGCTATGTACGCAAGTTTCCTTCGTTCGGAACGACTTAGTTACGTGCCTGTAAGTGAGATATGCCGAAAATTTTCATAACACATCAAGGAAATTGAGGAACAACGCTTCTCGGCTCACAGAGCTAAGATCGCTATGTACGCAAGTTTCCTTCGTTTGGAACGACTTAGTTACGTGCCTGTAAGCGAGATTTGCCGAAAATTTTCATAACACATCAAGGAAATTGAGGAACAACGCTTCTCGACACAAAGAGCTAAGATCGCTATGTACGCAAGTTTCCTTCGTTCGGAACGACTTAGTTACGTGCCTGTAAGCGAGATTTGCCGAAAGTTTTCATAACACATCAAGGAAATTGAGGAACAACGCTTCTCGGCACACAGAGCTAAGATCGCTATGTACGCAAGTTTCCTTCGTTCGGAACGACTTAGTTACGTGCCTGTAAGTGAGATTTGCCGAAAATTTTCATAACACATCAAGGAAATTGAGGAACAACGCTTCTCGGCACACAGAGCTAAGATCGCTATGTACGCAAGTTTCCTTCGTTCGGAACGACTTAGTTACGTGCCTGTAAGCGAGATTTGCCGAAAATTTTCATAACACATCAAGGAAATTGAGGAACAACGCTTCTCGGCACACAGAGCTAAGATCGCTATGTACGCAAGTTTCCTTCGTTCGGAACGACTTAGTTACGTGCCTGTAAGTGAGATTTGCCGAAAATTTTTCATAACACATCAAGGAAATTGAGGAACAACGCTTCTCGGCACACAGAGCTAAGATCGCTATGTACGCAAGTTTCCTTCGTTCGGAACGACTTAGTTACGTGCCTGTAAGTGAGATTTGCCGAAAATTTTCATAACACATCAAGGAAATTGAGGAACAACGCTTCTCGGCACACAGAGCTAAGATCGCTATGTACGCAAGTTTCCTTCGTTCGGAACGACTTAGTTACGTGCCTGTAAGCGAGATTTGCCGAAAATTTTCATAACACATCAAGGAAATTGAGGAACAACGCTTCTCGGCACACAGAGCTAAGATCGCTATGTACGCAAGTTTCCTTCGTTCGGAACGACTTAGTTACGTGCCTGTAAGCGAGATTTGCCGAAAATTTTCATAACACATCAAGGAAATTGAGGAACAACGCTTCTCGGCACACAGAGCTAAGATCGCTATGTACGCAAGTTTCCTTCGTTCGGAACGACTTAGTTACGTGCCTGTAAGTGAGATTTACCGAAAATTTTCATAACACATCAAGGAAATTGAGGAACAACGCTTCTCGGCACACAGAGCTAAGATCGCTATGTACGCAAGTTTCCTTCGTTCGGAACGACTTAGTTACGTGCCTGTAAGTGAGATTTGCCGAAAATTTTCATAACACATCAAGGAAATTGAGGAACAACGCTTCTCGGCACACAGAGCTAAGATCGCTATGTACGCAAGTTTCCTTCGTTCGGAACGACTTAGTTACGTGCCTGTAAGCGAGATTTGCCGAAAATTTTCATAACACATCAAGGAAATTGAGGAACAACGCTTCTCGGCACACAGAGCTAAGATCGCTATGTACGCAAGTTTCCTTCGTTCGGAACGACTTAGTTACGTGCCTGTAAGTGAGATTTGCCGAAAAATTTTCATAACACATCAAGGAAATTGAGGAACAACGCTTCTCGGCTCACAGAGCTAAGATCGCTATGTACGCAAGTTTCCTTCGTTCGGAACGACTTAGTTACGTGCCTGTAAGTGAGATTTGCCGAAAGTTTTCATAACACATCAAGGAAATTGAGGAACAACGCTTCTCGGCACACAGAGCTAAGATCGCTATGTACGCAAGTTTCCTTCGTTCGGAACGACTTAGTTACGTGCCTGTAAGCGAGATTTGCCGAAAATTTTCATAACACATCAAGGAAATTGAGGAACAACGCTTCTCGGCACACAGAGCTAAGATCGCTATGTACGCAAGTTTCCTTCGTTCGGAACGACTTAGTTACGTGCCTGTAAGCGAGATTTGCCGAAAATTTTCATAACACATCAAGGAAATTGAGGAACAACGCTTCTCGGCACACAGAGCTAAGATCGCTATGTACGCAAGTTTCCTTCGTTCGGAACGACTTAGTTACGTGCCTGTAAGTGAGATTTGCCGAAAATTTTCATAACACATCAAGGAAATTGAGGAACAACGCTTCTCGGCACACAGAGCTAAGATCGCTATGTACGCAAGTTTCCTTCGTTCGGAACGACTTAGTTACGTGCCTGTAAGCGAGATTTGCCGAAAATTTTCATAACACATCAAGGAAATTGAGGAACAACGCTTCTCGGCACACAGAGCTAAGATCGCTATGTACGCAAGTTTCCTTCGTTCGGAACGACTTAGTTACGTGCCTGTAAGCGAGATTTGCCGAAAATTTTCATAACACATCAAGGAAATTGAGGAACAACGCTTCTCGGCACACAGAGCTAAGATCGCTATGTACGCAAGTTTCCTTCGTTCGGAACGACTTAGTTACGTGCCTGTAAGCGAGATTTGCCGAAAATTTTCATAACACATCAAGGAAATTGAGGAACAACGCTTCTCGGCACACAGAGCTAAGATCGCTATGTACGCAAGTTTCCTTCGTTCGGAACGACTTAGTTACGTGCCTGTAAGCGAGATTTGCCGAAAATTTTCATAACACATCAAGGAAATTGAGGAACAACGCTTCTCGGCACACAGAGCTAAGATCGCTATGTACGCAAGTTTCCTTCGTTCGGAACGACTTAGTTACGTGCCTGTAAGTGAGATTTGCCGAAAATTTTCATAACACATCAAGGAAATTGAGGAACAACGCTTCTCGGCACACAGAGCTAAGATCGCTATGTACGCAAGTTTCCTTCGTTCGGAACGACTTAGTTACGTACCTGTAAGTGAGATATACCGAAAGTTTTCATAACACATCAAGGAAATTGAGGAACAACGCTTCTCGGCACACAGAGCTAAGATCGCTATGTACGCAAGTTTCCTTCGTTCGGAACGACTTAGTTACGTGCCTGTAAGCGAGATTTGCCGAAAATTTTCATAACACATCAAGGAAATTGAGGAACAACGCTTCTCGGCACACAGAGCTAAGATCGCTATGTACGCAAGTTTCCTTCGTTCGGAACGACTTAGTTACGTACCTGTAAGTGAGATTACCGAAAATTTTCATAACACATCAAGGAAATTGAGGAACAACGCTTCTCGGCACACAGAGCTAAGATCGCTATGTACGCAAGTTTCCTTCGTTCGGAACGACTTAGTTACGTGCCTGTAAGTGAGATTTGCCGAAAATTTTCATAACACATCAAGGAAATTGAGGAACAACGCTTCTCGGCACACAGAGCTAAGATCGCTATGTACGCAAGTTTCCTTCGTTCGGAACGACTTAGTTACGTGCCTGTAAGTGAGATTTGCCGAAAATTTTCATAACACATCAAGGAAATTGAGGAACAACGCTTCTCGGCACACAGAGAGCTAAGATCGCTATGTACGCAAGTTTCCTTCGTTCGGAACGACTTAGTTACGTGCCTGTAAGTGAGATTTGCCGAAAATTTTTCATAACACATCAAGGAAATTGAGGAACAACGCTTCTCGGCACACAGAGCTAAGATCGCTATGTACGCAAGTTTCCTTCGTTCGGAACGACTTAGTTACGTGCCTGTAAGTGAGATATACCGAAAATTTTCATAACACATCAAGGAAATTGAGGAACAACGCTTCTCGGCACACAGAGCTAAGATCGCTATGTACGCAAGTTTCCTTTGTTCGGAACGACTTAGTTACGTGCCTGTAAGCGAGATTTTACCGAAAATTTTCATAACACATCAAGGAAATTGAGGAACAGTGCTTCTCGGCACACAGTGCTAAGATCGCTGTGTACGCAAGTTTCCTTCGTTCGGAACGACTTAGTTACGTGCCTGTAAGCGAGATTTGCCGAAAATTTTCATAACACATCAAGGAAATTGAGGAACAACGCTTCTTCTCGGCACACAGAGCTAAGATCGCTATGTACAAAAGTTTCCTTCGTTCGGAACGACTTAGTTACGTGCCTGTAAGTGAGATTTGCCGAAAATTTTCATAACACATCAAGGAAATTGAGGAACAACGCTTCTCGGCACACAGAGCTAAGATCGCTATGTACGCAAGTTTCCTTCGTTCGGAACGACTTAGTTACGTGCCTGTAAGTGAGATTTGCCGAAAATTTTCATAACACATCAAGGAAATTGAGGAACAACGCTTCTCGGCACACAGAGCTAAGATCGCTATGTACGCAAGTTTCCTTCGTTCGGAACGACTTAGTTACGTGCCTGTAAGTGAGATTTGCCGAAAATTTTCATAACACATCAAGGAAATTGAGGAACAACGCTTCTCGGCACACAGAGCTAAGATCGCTATGTACGCAAGTTTCCTTCGTTCGGAACGACTTAGTTACGTGCCTGTAAGTGAGATTTGCCGAAAATTTTCATAACACATCAAGGAAATTGAGGAACAACGCTTCTCGGCACACAGAGCTAAGATCGCTATGTACGCAAGTTTCCTTCGTTCGGAACGACTTAGTTACGTGCCTGTAAGTGAGATTTGCCGAAAATTTTCATAACACATCAAGGAAATTGAGGAACAACGCTTCTCGGCACACAGAGCTAAGATCGCTATGTACGCAAGTTTCCTTCGTTCGGAACGACTTAGTTACGTGCCTGTAAGTGAGATTTGCCGAAAATTTTCATAACACATCAAGGAAATTGAGGAACAACGCTTCTCGGCTTACACAGAGCTAAGATCGCTATGTACGCAAGTTTCCTTCGTTCGGAACGACTTAGTTACGTGCCTGTAAGCGAGATTTGCCGAAAATTTTCATAACACATCAAGGAAATTGAGGAACAACGCTTCTCGGCACACAGAGCTAAGATCGCTATGTACGCAAGTTTCCTTCGTTCGGAACGACTTAGTTACGTGCCTGTAAGCGAGATTTGCCGAAAATTTTCATAACACATCAAGAGAGCTAAGATCGCTATGTCGCAAGTTTCCTTCGTTCGGAACGACTTAGTTACGTGCCTGTAAGTGAGATATACCGAAAATTTTCATAACACATCAAGGAAAAATTGAGGAACAACGCTTCTCGGCACACAGAGCTAAGATCGCTATGTACGCAAGTTTCCTTCGTTCGGAACGACTTAGTTACGTGCCTGTAAGCGAGATTTGCCGAAAATTTTCATAACACATCAAGGAAATTGAGGAACAACGCTTCTCGGCACACAGAGCTAAGATCGCTATGTACGCAAGTTTCCTTCGTTCGGAACGACTTAGTTACGTACCTGTAAGTGAGATATACCGAAAGTTTTTCATAACACATCAAGGAAATTGAGGAACAACAACGCTTCTCGGCTTACACAGAGCTAAGATCGCTATGTACGCAAGTTTCCTTCGTTCGGAACGACTTAGTTACGTGCCTGTAAGCGAGATTTGCCGAAAATTTTTCATAACACATCAAGGAAATTGAGGAACAACGCTTCTCGGCACACAGAGCTAAGATCGCTATGTACGCAAGTTTCCTTCGTTCGGAACGACTTAGTTACGTGCCTGTAAGCGAGATTTGCCGAAAATTTTCATAACACATCAAGGAAATTGAGGAACAAACGCTTCTCGGCACACAGAGCTAAGATCGCTATGTACGCAAGTTTCCTTCGTTCGGAACGACTTAGTTACGTGCCTGTAAGCGAGATTTGCCGAAAATTTTCATAACACATCAAGGAAATTGAGGAACAACGCTTCTCGGCACACAGAGCTAAGATCGCTATGTACGCAAGTTTCCTTCGTTCGGAACGACTTAGTTACGTACCTGTAAGTGAGATATACCGAAAATTTTCATAACACATCAAGGAAATTGAGGAACAACGCTTCTCGGCACACAGAGCTAAGATCGCTATGTACGCAAGTTTCCTTCGTTCGGAACGACTTAGTTACGTGCCTGTAAGCGAGATATACCGAAAGTTTTCATAACACATCAAGGAAATTGAGGAACAACGCTTCTCGGCACACAGAGCTAAGATCGCTATGTACGCAAGTTTCCTTCGTTCGGAACGACTTAGTTACGTGCCTGTAAGCGAGATTTGCCGAAAATTTTCATAACACATCAAGGAAATAGAGGAACAACGCTTCTCGGCACACAGAGCTAAGATCGCTATGTACGCAAGTTTCCTTCTGTTCGGAACGACTTAGTTACGTACCTGTAAGTGAGATATACCGAAATTTTCATAACACATCAAGGAAATTGAGGAACAACGCTTCTCGGCACACAGAGCTAAGATCGCTATGTACGCAAGTTTCCTTCGTTCGGAACGACTTAGTTACGTGCCTTTAAGTGAGATTTGCCGAAAATTTTCATAACACATCAAGGAAATTGAGGAACAACGCTTCTCGGCACACAGAGCTAAGATCGCTATGTACGCAAGTTTCCTTCGTTCGGAACGACTTAGTTACGTGCCTGTAAGCGAGATTTGCCGAAAGTTTTTATAACATGATCAAGGAAATTGAGGAACAACGCTTCTCGGCACACAGAGCTAAGATCGCTATGTACGCAAGTTTCCTTCGTTCGGAACGACTTAGTTACGTGCCTGTAAGCGAGATTTGCCGAAAATTTTCATAACACATCAAGGAAATTGAGGAACAACGCTTCTCGGCACACAGAGCTAAGATCGCTATGTACGCAAGTTTCCTTCGTTCGGAACGACTTAGTTACGTGCCTGTAAGCGAGATTTGCCGAAAATTTTCATAACACATCAAGGAAATTGAGGAACAACGCTTCTCGGCACACAGACCTAAGATCGCTATGTACGCAAGTTTCCTTCGTTCGGAACGACTTAGTTACGTACCTGAAAGTGAGATATACCGAAAGTTTTCATAACACATCAAGGAAATTGAGGAACAGCGCCTCTCGGCACACACAGCTAAGATCGCTATGTACGCAAGTTTCCTTCGTTCGGAACGACTTAGTAACGTACCTGTAAGTGAGATTTACCGAAAGTTTTCATAACACAACAAGAAAGTTGAGGAACAACCCCTCTCGGCTCACAGAGATAAGATCGCTATGTACGCAAGTTTCATTCGTTCGGAACGACTTAGTTACGTGCCTGTAAGTGAGATTTGCCGAAAATTTTCATAACACATCAAGGAAATTGAGGAACAACGCTTCTCGGCTTACAGAGCTAAGATCGCTATGTACGCAAGTTTCCTTCGTTCGGAACGACTTAGTTACGTGCCTGTAAGCGAGATTTGCCGAAAATTTTCATAACACATCACGGAACTAGAGGAACAACGCTTCTCGGCACACAGAGCTAAGATCGCTATGTACGCAAGTTTCCTTCGTTCGGAACGACTTAGTTACGTGCCTGTAAGTGAGATTTGCCGAAAATTTTCATAACACATCAAGGAAATTGAGGAACAACGCTTCTCGGCACACAGAGCTAAGATCGCTATGTACGCAAGTTTCCTTCGTTCGGAACGACTTAGTTACGTGCCTGTAAGCGAGATTTGCCGAAAATTTTCATAACACATCAAGGAAATAGAGGTGCAACGCTTCTCGGCACACAGAGCTAAGATCGCTATGTACGCAAGTTTCCTTCGTTCGGAACGACTTAGTTACGTACCTGTAAGTGAGATATACCGAAAGTTTTCATAACACATCAAGGAAATTGAGGAACAACGCTTCTCGGCTTACAAAGCTAAGATCGCTATGTACGCAAGTTTCCTTCGTTCGGAACGACTTAGTTACGTGCCTGTAAGCGAGATTTGCCGAAAATTTTCATAACACATCAAGGAAATTAAGGAACAACGCTTCTCGGTACACAGAGCTAAGATCGCTATGTACGCAAGTTTCCTTCGTTCGGAACGACTTAGTTACGTGCCTGTAAGCGAGATTTGCCGAAAAAGTTTTCATAACACATCAAGGAAATTGAGGAACAACGCTTCTCGGCACACAGAGCTAAGATCGCTATGTACGCAAGTTTCCTTCGTTCGGAACGACTTAGTTACGTGCCTGTAAGCGAGATTTGCCGAAAATTTTCATAACACATCAAGGAAATTGAGGAACAACGCTTCTCGGCACACAGAGCTAAGATCGCTATGTACGCAAGTTTCCTTCGTTCGGAACGACTTAGTTACGTGCCTGTAAGCGAGATTTGCCGAAAATTTTCATAACACATCAAGGAAATTGAGGAACAACGCTTCTCGGCACACAGAGCTAAGATCGCTATGTACGCAAGTTTCCTTCGTTCGGAACGACTTAGTTACGTGCCTGTAAGCGAGATTTGCCGAAAATTTTCATAACACATCAAGGAAATTGAGGAACAACGCTTCTCGGCACACAGAGCTAAGATCGCTATGTACGCAAGTTTCCTTCGTTCGGAACGACTTAGTTACGTGCCTGTAAGTGAGATTTGCCGAAAATTTTCATAACACATCAAGGAAATTGAGGAACAACGCTTCTCGGCACACAGAGCTAAGATCGCTATGTACGCAAGTTTCCTTCGTTCGGAACGACTTAGTTACGTGCCTGTAAGCGAGATTTGCCGAAAATTTTCATAACACATCAAGGAAATTGAGGAACAACGCTTCTCGGCACACAGAGCTAAGATCGCTATGTACGCAGGTTTCTTTCGTTCGGAACGACTTAGTTACGTGCCTGTAAGCGAGATTACCGAAAATTTTCATAAAACCTCAAGGAAATAGAGGTACAACGCTTCTCGGCACACAGAGCTAAGATCGCTATGTACGCAAGTTTCCTTCGTTCGGAACAACTTAGTTACGTACCTGTAAGTGAGATAAACACATCAAGGAAATTGAGGAACAACGCTTCTCGGCACACAGAGCTAAGATCGCTATGTACGCAAGTTTCCTTCGTTCGGAACGACTTAGTTACGTGCCTGTAAGCGAGATTTGCCGAAAATTTTCATAACACATCAAGGAAATTGAGGAACAACGCTTCTCGGCACACAGAGCTAAGATCGCTATGTACGCAAGTTTCCTTCGTTCGGAACGACTTAGTTACGTGCCTGTAAGCGAGATTTGCCGAAAATTTTCATAACACATCAAGGAAATTGAGGAACAACGCTTCTCGGCACACAGAGCTAAGATCGCTATGTACGCAAGTTTCCTTCGTTCGGAACGACTTAGTTACGTACCTGTAAGTGAGATATACCGAAAGTTTTCATAACACATCAAGGAAATTGAGGAACAACGCTTCTCGGCTTACACAGAGCTAAGATCGCTATGTACGCAAGTTTCCTTCGTTCGGAACGACTTAGTTACGTGCCTGTAAGCGAGATTTGCCGAAAATTTTCATAACACATCAAGGAAATTGAGGAACAACGCTTCTCGGCACACAGAGCTAAGATCGCTATGTACGCAAGTTTCCTTCGTTCGGAACGACTTAGTTACGTACCTGTAAGTGAGATTTACCGAAAGTTTTTCATAACACATCAAGGAAATTGAGGAACAACGCTTCTCGGCACACAGAGCTAAGATCGATATGTACGCAAGTTTCCTTCGTTCGGAACGACTTAGTTACGTACCTGTAAGTGAGATTACCGAAAATTTTCATAACACATCAAGGAAATTGAGGAACAACGCTTCTCGGCACACAGAGGTAAGATCGCTATGTACGCAAGTTTCCTTCGTTCGGAACGACTTAGTTACGTGCCTGTAAGCGAGATTTGCCGAAAGTTTTCATAACACATCACAGAAATTGAGGAACAACGCTTCTCGGCACACAGAGCTAAGATCGCTATGTACGCAAGTTTCCTTCGTTCGGAACGACTTAGTTACGTGCCTGTAAGCGAGATTTGCCGAAAATTTTCATAACACATCAAGGAAATTGAGGAACAACGCTTCTCGGCACACAGAGCTAAGATCGCTATGTACGCAAGTTTCCTTCGTTCGGAACGACTTAGTTACGTGCCTGTAAGTGAGATTTACCGAAAATTTTCATAACACATCAAGGAAATTGAGGAACAACGCTTCTCGGCACACAGAGCTAAGATCGCTATGTACGCAAGTTTCCTTCGTTCGGAACGACTTAGTTACGTGCCTGTAAGCGAGATTTGCCGAAAATTTTCATAACACATCAAGGAAATTGAGGAACAACGCTTCTCGGCACACAGAGCTAAGATCGCTATGTACGCAAGTTTCCTTCGTTCGGAACGACTTAGTTACGTGCCTGTAAGCGAGATTTGCCGAAAATTTTCATAACACATCAAGGAAATTGAGGAACAACGCTTCTCGGCACACAGAGCTAAGATCGCTATGTACGCAAGTTTCCTTCGTTCGGAACGACTTAGTTACGTGCCTGTAAGCGAGATTTGCCGAAAATTTTTCATAACACATCAAGGAAATTGAGGAACAACGCTTCTCGGCACACAGAGCTAAGATCGCTATGTACGCAAGTTTCCTTCGTTCGGAACGACTTAGTTACGTGCCTGTAAGCGAGATTTGCCGAAAATTTTCATAACACATCAAGGAAATTGAGGAACAACGCTTCTCGGCACACAGAGCTAAGATCGCTATGTACGCAAGTTTCCTTCGTTCGGAACGACTTAGTTACGTGCCTGTAAGTGAGATTTGCCGAAAATTTTCATAACACATCAAGGAAATTGGGGATCAACGCTTCTCGGCACACAGAGCTAAGATCGCTATGTACGCAAGTTTCCTTCGTTCGGAACGACTTAGTTACGTGCCTGTAAGTGAGATATGCCCAAAATTTTCATAACACATCAAGGAAATTGAGGAACAACGCTTCTCGGCACACAGAGCTAAGATCGCTATGTACGCAAGTTTCCTTCGTTCGGAACGACTTAGTTACGTGCCTGTAAGCGAGATATGCCGAAAATTTTCATAACACATCAAGGAAATTGAGGAACAACGCTTCTCGGCACACAGAGCTAAGATCGCTATGTACGCAAGTTTCCTTCGTTCGGAACGACTTAGTTACGTGCCTGTAAGCGAGATTTGCCGAAAATTTTCATAACACATCAAGGAAATTGAGGAACAACGCTTCTCGGCACACAGAGCTAAGATCGCTATGTACGCAAGTTTCCTTCGTTCGGAACGACTTAGTTACGTACCTGTAAGCGAGATATACCGAAAATTTTCATAACACATCAAGGAAATAGAGGAACAACGGTTCTCGGCACACAGAGCTAAGATCGCTATGTACGCAAGTTTCCTTCGTTCGGAACGACTTAGTTACGTGACCTGTAAGTGAGATTTGCCGAAAAAAAAGTTTTCATAACACATCAAGGAAATTGAGGAACAACGCTTCTCGGCAC
>CAJQTV010001439.1:0-11274 GCA_907163055.1 Formica aquilonia x Formica polyctena | reverse complement strand
GTTTTCTAACACATCAAGGAAATTGAGGAACAACGCTTCTCGGCACACAGAGCTAAGATCGCTATGTACGCAAGTTTCCTTCGTTCGGAACGACTTAGTTACGTGCCTGTAAGTGAGATTTGCCGAAAATTTTCATAACACATCAAGGAAATATAGGAACAACGCTTCTCGGCACACAGAGCTAAGATCGCTATGTACGCAAGTTTCCTTCGTTCGGAACGACTTAGTTACGTGCCTGTAAGTGAGATTTGCCGAAAGTTTTCATAACACATCAAGGAAATTGAGGAACAACGCTTCTCGGCACACAGAGCTAAGATCGCTATGTACGCAAGTTTCCTTCGTTCGGAACGACTTAGTTACGTGCCTGTAAGCGAGATTTGCCGAAAATTTTCATAACACATCAAGGAAATTGAGGAACAACGCTTCTCGGCACACAGAGCTAAGATCGCTATGTACGCAAGTTTCCTTCGTTCGGAACGACTTAGTTACGTGCCTGTAAGCGAGATTTGCCGAAAATTTTCATAACACATCAAGGAAATTGAGGAACAACGCTTCTCGGCACACAGAGCTAAGATCGCTATGTACGCAAGTTTCCTTCGTTCGGAACGACTTAGTTACGTGCCTGTAAGCGAGATTTGCCGAAAATTTTCATAACACATCAAGGAAATTGAGGAACAACGCTTCTCGGCACACAGAGCTAAGATCGCTATGTACGCAAGTTTCCTTCGTTCGGAACGACTTAGTTACGTGCCTGTAAGTGAGATTTGCCGAAAATTTTCATAACACATCAAGGAAATTGAGGAACAACGCTTCTCGGCACACAGAGCTAAGATCGCTATGTACGCAAGTTTCCTTCGTTCGGAACGACTTAGTTACGTGCCTGTAAGCGAGATTTGCCGAAAATTTTCATAACACATCAAGGAAATTGAGGAACAACGCTTCTCGGCACACAGAGCTAAGATCGCTATGTACGCAAGTTTCCTTCGTTCGGAACGACTTAGTTACGTGCCTGTAAGTGAGATTTGCCGAAAATTTTCATAACACATCAAGGAAATTGAGGAACAACGCTTCTCGGCACACAGAGCTAAGATCGCTATGTACGCAAGTTTCCTTCGTTCGGAACGACTTAGTTACGTGCCTGTAAGTGAGATTTACCGAAAATTTTCATAACACATCAAGGAAATTGAGGAACAACGCTTCTCGGCACACAGAGCTAAGATCGCTATGTACGCAAGTTTCCTTCGTTCGGAACGACTTAGTTACGTGCCTGTAAGCGAGATTTGCCGAAAATTTTCATAACACATCAAGGAAATTGAGGAACAACGCTTCTTTGCCTGTAAGCGAGATTTGCCGAAAGTTTTCATAACACATCAAGGAAATTGAGGAACAACGCTTCTCGGCACACAGAGCTAAGATCGCTATGTACGCAAGTTTCCTTCGTTCGGAACGACTTAGTTACGTGCCTGTAAGCGAGATTTGTTGAAAATTTTCATAACACATTAAAGAAATTGAGGAACAACGCTTCTCGGCACATAGAGTTAAGATCTAAGAAAGTCTTCTTAACACAAAATTGAGGAACAACGCTTCTCTGCTTACAAAGCTAAGATGGAAGTGTACGCAAGTTTCCTTCGTTCGGAACGACTTAGTTACGTGCCTGTAAGCGAGATTTGCCGAAAATTTTCATAACTCATCAAGGAAATTGAGGAACAACGCTTCTCGGCACACAGAGCTAAGATCGCTATGTACGCAGGTATCCTTCGTTCGGAACCGACTTAGTTACGTGCCTGTAAGCGAGATTTGCCGAAAATTTTCATAACACATCAAGGAAATAGAGGAACAACGCTTCTCGGAACACAGAGCTAAGATCGCTATGTACGCAGGTTTCCTTTTTTCGGAACGACTTAGTTACGTGCCTGTAAGTGAGATATACCGAAAGTTTTCATAACACATCAAGGAAATTGAGGAACAACGCTTCTCGGCACACAGAGCTAAGATCGCTATGTACGCAAGTTTCATTCGTTCGGAACGACTTAGTTACGTGCCTGTAAGCGAGATTTGCCGAAAATTTTCATAACACATCAAGGAAATTGAAGAACAACGCTTCTCGGTACACAGAGCTAAGATCGCTATGTACGCAAGTTTCCTTCGTTCGGAACGACTTAGTTACGTACCTGTAAGTGAGATATACCGAAAGTTTTCATAACACATCAAGGAAATTGAGGAACAACGCTTCTCGGCACACAGAGCTAAGATCGCTATGAACGCAAGGGATTTCCTTCGTTCGGAACGACTTAGTTACGTGCCTGTAAGCGAGATTTGCCGAAAATTTTCATAACACATCAAGGAAATTGAGGAACAACGCTTCTCGGCACACAGAGCTAAGATCGCTATGAACGCAAGTTTCCTTCGTTCGGAACGATTTAGTTACGTGCCTGTAAGCGAGATTTGCCGAAAATTTTCATAACACATCAAGGAAATAGAGGAACAACGCTTCTCGGCACACAGAGCTAAGATCGCTATGTATGCAAGTTTCCTTCGTTCGGAACGACTTAGTTACGTGCCTGTAAGCGAGATTTGCCGAAAATTTTCATAACACATCAAGGAAATAGAGGAACAACGCTTCTCGGCACACAGAGCTAAAATCGCTATGTACGCAAGTTTCCTTCGTTCGGAACGACTTAGTTACGTACCTGTAAGTGAGATATACCGAAAGTTTTCATAACACATCAAGGAAATTGAGGAACAACGCTTCTCGGCACACAGAACTAAGATCGCTATTGTTTAATAAAGAACCCGAGAAATGTCTGGTTTCGGGGGTGTCGGGCAGAACAGTCAATGAATTATACACAAAGAAATATGAGCCGCACTTCCCAATTATTCGAGCGATGATATCACGCTTTATTCTTATAATTACACTAATTCTTATTATTCTAGGATCATATGCAATAGTTTTATAGTTTGTAATTGAGAAAAACCGAGGAATCCGCCGAGGAATTCGAGAGAGGTTGCAAGAGAATATTACGTTGATTTACGACGTACCGCGTGCTTCACACGATAACTGCGTACAATGCCCCGGTGTCCCGAGACGGGATGGCACACACCTCGCGCGCGAATGCCTCTTTCACTTGATGCGGATAATTTTCGGGAGATGACATTGACCGTTTGAGACAACCGTAGAGTTTACTTGGGCAGAGCCACGAGAATCTAAACCGAATTATCAGAGAGCGTAAAACTGTTCTAAAAAACGTGCATCACGATAGACCGGTACTCACAGAATGATCGAGGATTTCCGGGAGGGTTGATATCGACTCAGGAGCGCGGATAAGGTCCTGAGAGCGTGCTTATGATTGGGTGATAATATTGCGCGAGACTAGTTAGATTGATAGGACAGGCTGCGGGATTGGGTCACGGCCGCGTACAAGATGAAAAAGGAAGAGAGAGAGAATGCTAGAGAGAAGGACTAGAGTAAGTGAGATGCTGGTGCAAAGATTGAGAAAAGGGAGCGATATTTCCTGAACATTCCGCCCGCCTTCTACAACAGCGTTGAAGAATTATTATCCTGATGATGGTGAGGCCGGATCAGTAGTTGATTGCCTTGTGGGTGAGGGTTGATCTGGTGTCATCGGAAGCAGTGCTAACTTGGTGATAGGCCGCTTGAGTTCTGTGGTGGCCGTCTTGAGGGTGACCACTCTGCATAGACCGTCCGAACCAAGATGAAGTTGTGTGACCCGAGCAAGAGGCCATTTTGATGGAGGGAATCTCTCATCCGTGAGAAGTACAAGAGAGCCGACCTTGATTTGCGTGGAGGGATGATGCCATTTTGATATTGCGAGCTGACGTTGAAGACATTCAGCTGACCAACGCGACCAGAAGTGTTGGAGTTGCTGCTGAATGAGCTGCCACCGAGACAGCCTTGTGAGAGGCACTGAGGTGAGAGATGGCTCTGGAATTGTTGTTGGCGCTGCTCCAATGATGAAATGCCCGGGAGTGAGGGCTGCCAGGTCTTCCGGGTCATCTGATAGTGGGCATAATGGTCTAGAGTTGAGGACTGCCTCGATTTGGACCAGAAGAGTTGTAAGTTCTTCATAGGTTAGGGCAGTCTCGCCTATAGTCCGTCGTAGGTGATGCTTGACCGATTTGACTGCGGCCACCCATTTACCGCCGAAGTGGGGGGCTGCCGGGGGATTAAAGACCCAAGTGGTGCCGTCATGAGTTAGTACCTGAGCAAATTCCGAGAATTCCTTTGATCCGGCGTTGAATAACCGCCTAAGAGATGTATCTGCCCCGAGAAAATTGGTTCCACAGTCGCTAAATAGAGTTTGGCAGATACCTCGCCGTCCCGTTAACCGCCGATATGCTGCGATGAACCCCTCTGTAGAGTAGTCTGTCACTGCCTCCAGATGAACCGCCGACGTTGAGAAGCAAACAAAGATGGCCTAACCAGCCTTTGTGACACTTAGCCCCTCGTCCTCGCCAAGTTTTGAGAGTGAGAGGGCCGGCGTAATCAACCCCTGTGTTGAGGAAAGGACGAGATGGCGAAATGCGAGATGATGGCAGTTGACCCATGAGTTGCTGTGCCCTTACGCCACGTTGTCGAGCACACCGAACGCAGCGGAGAATGTGAGATCTTACTGGGGCTCGGCCACCAACGATCCAGTAAGCCTGGCGAAGATATGTCAAGGTTACCTGAGTTCCGCCGTGAAGAGTCCTTAGATGAGCGTCCGATATAATGAGTTGAGACAGATATGAATCCCGTGGCAAGATGGCTGGGTGCTTGCATTCAGGGTCCAATTGAGACTGTCTGAGTCGGCCTCCGACTCTGAGGATGCCCGAATGATCGATGAAGGCCGTAAACTTGGCGAGAGGATGAGACCTTGACAAGTGTGCTCCGCTTGAGATTATTGTCAGTTCAGATGAGAAGTAAGCCAATTGGACTGACCGAATCCAATATAGTCGTAAACTTTCGAGGTCTGCAGGTGTGAGGGGGGTGGCCAGAGAGGACTGTGGTATACCTTTGAGGATGGCGCAACACCGTTGACAGAGAGCAGTGATCCGAAGAAGCCGTATGAGTGATGAGTAACGATAGGGGAGTTCCCAGAGGTGGTGTTGCTTTGCCGTTGAGGAGGTGAGAAGAAGACCGGGCCGTTCCTCAAGAGTCGCCGCCGAATCCGGCTGAGATGCCATGCTTGGCCAATGTTGAGGAGGCTGTGCTAACCATGAGGGACCATTCCACCAAAGATGATGCCGAGAGAGTTGAGCGGAAGAGAAGCCGCGAGAAGCACAGTCGGCTGGGTTCTCCTTGCCGGGAATAAACCGCCAATGTCCTTGAGGTACGCGTTCTTGAATTGCCGCCACTCGATTACGAACAAAGTCTTTCCAACGAGAGGGATGATTGTTTATCCAGGTGAGCAATACCGAACAGTCCGTCCACAAGTAGATTGGTATCTCCGCGAGTTCTAGTGTTCGTTGAACATAGCTGATGAGACGAGAGAGTAGAACCGCTGCCGTGAGTTCCAGTCGGGGAATGGTGAGCCTTTTGAGGGGTGCGACCTTGGTTTTGGCGCACACTAGCGTGATGATTGGCTCCGTTGGATGAGAATTGACCTTGATATAAACCGCAGCCGCCATGGCGAGTTGCGAAGCATCCGCGAATCCATGAAGCTCGACCATGGTTGACGGCGTGAGAGACAGCCACCGAGGAATCGTGATGGAAGTCAGATCAGACAGCTCTGAACGTAAGTGCGTCCACCGATGTCGAAGTTGCGGCGAGAGGCAGTCATCCCAGCCGACCTTTTCTAGCCACAGTTCCTGGATGAGCATCTTAGCTCTGATGATTACCGGAGATAGGAATCCCAGAGGATCAAATAGTTGCGCTACTTCTGAGAGTATAGTCCGTTTGGTGATAACGGGTCGGTTGGAGGCCTTGCACGAGAAGACGAACTGATCAGAGTGAGGATGCCATGTGAGTCCCAAAATTTTGCCTTGAGCGTTATCAAACGAGTGAGGCGTCGTGGCGGTGAAGTCCGTAGGAAGAGCCTGGAGTAGTTCAGTATGGTTGCTCTGCCACTTCGCCAGAGGAAAGCCGCCCGCCTTGCAGAGGTTCACTAGTTGGTGAGCGATGGAGGTCAACTCCGGGAGAGTATCGGCACCTCCACAGATGTCGTCAACATACCTGCCCTTGAGAAGAGGAGAGACCGCCAGGGGGTAGTTCCTACCTTCGTCTTCAACTAGTTGGAGGAGGACGCGAACAGCCAAGAAGGGAGCTGATCGGGTGCCATATGTGACCGTCGTGAGTTGGTACGGAATGATGTTGAGCTGATCATCTACCCAGAGGATCCGTTGGAGATCCCAATCGTCCGGATGAACTTGAATTTGGCGGAACATTTTGGTGATATCAGTGATAAAGATGTACCGGTGTCGTCGCACCCAGAGTAAGATATCTGAGATGTCTGCTTGGAGTTTTGCACCCTTGTGCAGAACATCGTTGAGAGATGATCCCGTACTGGTGAGGCTGGATCCGTTAAGCACCACTCGTAGTTTTGTGGTAATGCTGTCATCTTTGAGAACTCCATGGTGAGGGAGGTAGAACACCGGTGATGGCTCTGGAGAGGAATGGGGGACCCTGACCATGTGCTGGAGCTCTTCGTACTCCCGAATGAATGATGAGTACAGATTATGATATATAGAGTCCGTTGAGAGGCGCCGTAGTGTTCGCTGCAAGCAACGTTGGGCAGTTGACCGTGACTCCCCTAGTTGACTTGCCTGTAATTTGAGAGGGAGCCGTACGACATAACGCCCAGCACGATCTCGTGAATGCGTGGCCTTGAATTGAGTTTCACACTCCTCTTCGTCAGGGTTGAGCTGAGTGGTGGAGGATGAAGGGACCTCTTCATGTGTCCAGAACTTCGTGAGGAGGTCGTGAAGCTCATGATCCACTGCGACATGATGAGAACTATGAACTGAGGCAGTATGTGCCAAGGTCGGGCCGAGAACAATCCATCCGAAAATAGTACGTTGAGCGATGGGTTCCTCCTCAGACCTTTTGATGATGTCGGGCTGGATGAACAGCCCGTAGGAGTCAGCACCGAGGATCAAGTCTATAGGTCCGGGGGTGAGGAAATCTGGATCCGCCAGCTGGAGCCCTCGAAGGTGAGGCCAACTATTTCTGCTGTCGCTATGGACGGGAGTGATGTTGTTAAATTCTTGAGAATGTAGGCAGTAACGTTGATGGATTGCGAAGAGTAAACTGAGTGAAGGGTGAGCGGAACGACACCCCGAGTTCGCTCCGACTGAGATCCTCCAATACCGATGATGGGGATAGAGGCGTGCCGTCGAGGTATCTGGAGAGTTGAGATGAGTTGCCCGGAAGCAAAGGTGAGTTCAGACCTGGGATCGATGAGCATCCTTACCGAGTGAGGAGAGCCGCTAGGTGATCTGATGGTAGCGCAACAAGTAGCGAGTAAAATTGCCGGGCGAGTGAGAATTACCGAGTGAGATTGAGAAAGGACCGAGTGCGAGAGTCACTCTGATGCCGATGTGCTGGTGCTCTTGGATGAAGGGGGGTCCGTGGTGGAGCCAAGCTTGACTTCCCAGGCCTCTCGAGTGCTTGGGTCGAGTCGCTGGACGATGAGGTGGACCAAGAGATGGTCCCAGTGTTGAACAGGAGCTCCGAGAGACTCCAAGGCATTGAGCGCTTCCGTCGTCGTGTTGAGAAGAGTGTTGAGCTCCTTGGCCGACCGTTGTGAGATGGTCTTAGTGCGGAATAGTCGATCCACCTGAGCCGAAATGAGAAGTCGCTTATTTTCATACCGATTAACGAGAAGGTCCCAGGCTGACGCGAACGCGTCCTCAGAAACCGGCAAATTGGAGATCAGCTGAGCGGCTTCGCCCAAGAGACTAGTCCGGAGATAGTGCATTTTCTCCACGTTTGATATCTCCGCATTCCGTCCAACCAAGGAGGAGAAGAGATCATGAAAGGGCCTCCACGCTGAGAAGTCACCGGAGAATTGTGGAAGAGTGATCTCCGGAAGATGACGTCGCGCTGATGTCTGACCGCCAATTGAGAGGTTGGCTAGCTGTGAGCCCGACAGAGGGTGAGTTCGTTCCTTCTCTTCAATCTGCATGAGTAATGCGGCTTTGGCGTCGGCATAATATAGAAGACATTGATCGTATACCCGTTTCTTGAAATAATCGTGATCCAGGAGGAGCTCCGCTTTGGATTCCGCCATCCGTTTGTGAGTGGCTTCAAACTTTTGCCAGTTGTTATCGATGAGGTCGAGTTTCACCTTGAGCATTTGGAGTTGAAGAGTGGGGAAGGTCGGTTCCTTACACTCGAGCGCCAGCGACTTGATGTAAGTGTGCCGATTCATTTGAAGAGAGATTTTCGCTTCGAGGTTGAACATGATGATGGCTGAAATCGCCGTGACCGCTGAGAATATCACTCGAAGTGACCCACAAGAGAGAAAGAGAAGTTCCGACAGACGATGAGAATATCCGAAAATGCGAGAGAGGTCCGTATACCGCGCGCGAGCTCACAATGTCCGAGTGCGAGAGAAAGCGCTAACGATTATAGAGACCGGTGACCGGTCGTCGTATATTCACAAGATGGCCGAAGATCGTCAAGGGAGTGATAGAGAACGCTGTATACGTAGCGAGAATCCGTTGCCGAGCGCCCGAATCCGTCCGGGCGTCGCCGAACACGCACGAATAACCGAGCGCGACGGATGTCAAAGAGAGAGAGTGAGAGCGCACTACGGGCGGCGACGATCGCTTGCCGAGCGCCCGAATCCGTCCGGGCGTCGCCGGACACGCACGAGTAACCGTGCGCGACGGATGTCACAGAGAGAGAGTGAGAGCGCACTACGGGCGGCGACGTCGCTTGCCGAGCGCCCGAGTCCGTCCGAGCGTCGCCGAACACGCACGAAGAGGATCATTCTGGAACTTTCGCCGGTAGCACGTGGAAGCACACACGATTTTCCAAATCCGCACACAGAGTTCACCTTGAGATGTTCGTTACCGCACCCACCGATCCGGCTCGAAGGACCAAAAAATGTTTAATAAAGAACCCGAGAAATGTCTGGTTTCGGGGGTGTCGGGCAGAACAGTCAATGAATTATACACAAAGAAATATGAGCCGCACTTCCCAATTATTCGAGCGATGATATCACGCTTTATTCTTATAATTACACTAATTCTTATTATTCTAGGATCATATGCAATAGTTTTATAGTTTGTAATTGAGAAAAACCGAGGAATCCGCCGAGGAATTCGAGAGAGGTTGCAAGAGAATATTACGTTGATTTACGACGTACCGCGTGCTTCACACGATAACTGCGTACAATGCCCCGGTGTCCCGAGACAGGATGGCACACACCTCGCGCGCGAATGCCTCTTTCACTTGATGCGGATAATTTCCGGGAGATGACAATGACCGTTTGAGACAACCGTAATAGAGTTCACTTGAGCAGAGCCACGAGAATCTAAACCGAATGTTCAGAGAGCGTAAAACTGTTCTAAAAAACGTGCATCACGATAGACCGGTACTCACAGAATGATCGAGGATTTCCGGGAGGGTTGATATCGACTCAGGAGCGCGGATAAGGTCCTGAGAGCGTGCTTATGATTGGGTGATAATATTGCGCGAGACTAGTTAGATTGATAGGACAGGCTGCGGGATTGGGTCACGGCCGCGTACAAGATGAAAAAGGAAGAGAGAGAGAATGCTAGAGAGAAGGAATAGAGTAAGTGAGATGCCGGTGCAAAGATTGAGAAAAGGGAGCGATATTTCCTGAACAGCTATGTACGCAAGTTTCCTTCGTTCGGAACGACTTAGTTACGTGCCTGTAAGCGAGATTTGCCGAAAAGTTTCATAACACATCAAAGAAATTGAGGAACAACGCTTCTCGACTCACAGAGCTAAGATCGCTATGTAAGCAAATTTCCTTCGTTCGGAACGACTTAGTTACGTACCTGTAAGTGAGATATACCGAAAGTTTTCATAACACATCAAGGAAATTGAGGAACAACGCTTCTCGGCTTACAAAGCTAAGATGGAAGTGTACGCAAGTTTTCTTCGTTCGGAACGACTTAGTTACGTGCCTGTAAGCGAGATTTGCCGAAAATTTTCATAACACATCAAGGAAATTGAGGAACAACGCTTCTCGGCACACAGAGCTAAGATCGCTATGTACGCATGTTTCCATCGTTCGGAACGACTTAGTTACGTGCCTGTAAGCGAGATTTGCCGAAAATTTTCATAACACATCAAGGAAAATTGAGGAACAACGCTTCTCGGCACACAGAGCTAAGATCGCTATGTACGCAAGTTTCCTTTGTTCGGAACGACTTAGTTACGTACCTGTAAGTGAGATATACCGAAAGTTTTCATAACACATCAAGGAAATTGAGGAACAACGCTTCTCGGCACACAGAGCTAAGATTGCTATGTACGCAAGTTTCCTTTTTTCGGAACGACATAGTTACGTGCCTGTAAGCGAGATTTGCCGAAAGTTTTCATAACACATCAAGGAAATGCAGGAACAACGCTTCTCGACTCACAGAGATAAGATCGCTATGTACGCAAGTTACCTTCGTTCGGAACGACTTAGTTACGTACCTGTAAGTGAGATATACCGAAAGTTTTCATAACACATCAAGGAAATTGAGGAACAACGCTTCTCGGCACACAGAGCTAAGATTGCTATGTACGCAAGTTTCCTTCGTTCGGAACAACTTAGTTACGTGCCTGTAAGCGAGATTTGCCGAAAATTTTTTTCATAACACATCAAGGAAATTGAGGAACAACGCTTCTCGGCACACAGAGCTAAGATCGCTATGTACGCAAGTTTCCTTAGTTCGGAACGACTTAGTTACGTACCTGTAAGTGAGATATACCGAAAGTTTTCATAACACATCAAGGAAATTGAGGAACAACGCTTCTCGGCACACAGAGCTAAGATCGCTATGTACGCAAGTTTCCTTCGTTCGGAACGACTTAGTTACGTACCTGTAAGTGAGATATACCGAAAGTTTTCATAACACATCAAGAAAATTTAGGAACAACGCTTCTCGGCACACAGAGCTAAGATCGCTATGTACGCAAGTTTCCTTCGTTCGGAACGACTTAGTTACGTGCCTGTAAGCGAGATTTGCCGAAAATTTTCATAACACATCAAGGAAATTGAGGAACAACGCTTCTCTGCACACAGAGCTAAGATCGCTATGTACGCAAGTTTCATTCGTTCGGAACGACTTAGTTACGTGCCTGTAAGCGAG
>CAJQTV010001436.1:0-18504 GCA_907163055.1 Formica aquilonia x Formica polyctena | reverse complement strand
TATAGTTTTTATATAGGGTGTCTATCAAATACTTATATATTTTCTCCAAGTTGCTTTTATGAATTTTATGGCTGAACTTACTCTTTTAGTATTCCCCTTAGTAAGTCTAATGAAAATTTATTGTTTATAAAATTTAAAAATGTGCGGCTAGGACGTCACACTATGTACGCAAGTTTCCTTTGTTCGGAACGACTTAGTTACGTACCTGTAAGTGAAATATACCGAAAGTTTTCATAACACATCAAGGAAATTGAGGAACAACGCTTCTCGGCACACAGAGCTAAGATCGCTATGTACGCAAGTTTCCTTCGTTCGGAACGACTTAGTTACGTGCCTGTAAGCGAGATTTGCCGAAAATTTTCATAACACATCAAGGAAATTGAGGAACAACGCTTCTCGGTTCACAGAGTTAAGTTCGCTATGTACGCAAGTTTCCTTCGTTCGGAACAACTTATTTAAGTGCCTGTAAGTTAGATTTGCCGAAAGTTTTCATAACACATCAAGAAAATTAAGGAACAACGCTTCTCGGCACACAGAGCTAAGATCGCTATGTACGCAAGTTTCCTTCGTTCGGAACGACTTAGTTACGTGCCTGTAAGCGAGATTTGCCGAAAGTTTTCATAACACATCAAGGAAATTGAGGAACAACGCTTCTCGGCACACAGAGCTAAGATCGCTATGTACGCAAGTTTCCTTCGTTCGGAACGACTTAGTTACGTGCCTGTAAGCGAGATTTGCCGAAAATTTTCATAACACATCAAGGAAATTGAGGAACAACGCTTCTCGGCATACAGAGTTAAGATCGCTATGTACGCAAGTTTCCTTCGTTCGGAACGACTTAGTTACGTACCTGTAAGTGAGATTTGCCGAAAATTTTCATAACACATCAAGGAAATTGAGGAACAACGCTTCTCGGCACACAGAGCTAAGATCGCTATGTACGCAAGTTTCCTTCGTTCGGAACGACTTAGTTACGTGCCTGTAAGCGAGATTTGCCGAAAATTTTCATAACACATCAAGGAAATAGAGGAACAACGCTTCTCGGCACACAGAGCTAAGATCGCTATGTACGCAAGTTTCCTTCGTTCGGAACGACTTAGTTACGTGCCTGTAAGCGAGATTTGCCGAAAATTTTCATAACACATCAAGGAAATTGAGGAACAACGCTTCTCGGCACACAGAGCTAAAATCGCTATGTACGCAAGTTTCCTTCGTTCGGAACGACTTAGTTACGTGCCTTTAAGCGAGATTTGCCGAAAATTTTCATAACACATCAAGGAAATTGAGGAACAACGCTTCTCGGCACACAGAGCTAAGATCGCTATGTACGCAAGTTTCCTTCGTTCGGAACGACTTAGTTACGTGCCTGTAAGTGAGATATACCGAAAATTTTCATAACACATCAAGGAAATTGTGCAACAACGCTTCTCGGCACACAGAGCTAAGATCGCTATGTACGCAAGCTTCCATCGTTCGAAACGACTTAGTTACGTACCTGTAAGTGAGATATACCGAAAAATTTTCATAACACATCAAGGAAATTGAGGAACAACGCTTCTCGGCACACAGAGTTAAGATCGCTATGTACGCAAGTTTCCTTCGTTCGGAACGACTTAGTTACGTGCCTGTAAGCGAGATTTGCCGAAAATTTTCATAACACATCAAGGAAATTGAGGAACAACGCTTCTCGGCACACAGAGCTAAGATCGATATGTACGCAAGTTTCCTTCGTTCGGAACGACTTAGTTACGTGCCTGTAAGCGAGATTTGCCGAAAATTTTCATAACACATCAAGGAAATTGAGGAACAACGCTTCTCGGCACACAGAGCTAAGATCGCTATGTACGCAAGCTTCCTTCGTTCGGAACGACTTAGTTACGTACCTGTAAGTGAGATATACCGAAAGTTTTCATAACACATCAAGGAAATTGAGAACAACGCTTCTCGGCACACAGAGCTAAGATCGCTATGTACGCAAGTTTCCGTCGTTTGGAACGACTTAGTTACGTGCCTGTAAGCGAGATTTGCCGAAAATTTTCATAACACATCAAGGAAATTGAGGAACAACGCTTCTCGGCACACAGAGCTAAGATCGCTATGTACGCAAGTTTCCTATCGTTCGGAACGACTTAGTTACGTACCTGTAAGTGAGATATACCGAAAATTTTCATAACACATCAAGGAAATAGAGGAACAACGCTTCTCGGCACACAGAGCTAAGATCGCTATGTACGCAAGTTTCCTTCGTTCGGAACGACTTAGTTACGTACCTGTAAGCGAGATATACCGAAAATTTTCATAACACATCAAGGAAATAGAGGAACAACGCTTCTCGGCACACAGAGCTAAGATCGCTATGTACGCAAGTTTTCTTTCGTTCGGAACGACTTAGTTACGTGCCTGTAAGCGAGATTTGCCGAAAATTTTCATAACACATCAAGGAAATAGAGGAACAACGCTTCTCGGCACACAGAGCTAAGATCGCTATGTACGCAAGTTTCCTTCGTTCGGAACGACTTAGTTACGTACCTGTAAGTGAGATATACCGAAAGTTTTCATAACACATCAAGGAAATTGAGGAACAACGCTTCTCGGCACACAGAGCTAAGATCGCTATGTACGCAAGTTTCCTTCGTTCGGAACGACTTAGTTACGTGCCTGTAAGTGAGATATACCGAAAATTTTCATAACACATCAAGGAAATTGAGGAACAACGCTTCTCGGCACACAGAGCTAAGATCGCTATGTACGCAAGTTTCCTTCGTTCGGAACGACTTAGTTACGTGCCTGTAAGCGAGATTTGCCGAAAATTTTCATAACACATCAAGGAAATAGAGGAATAACTGTCACGTCCCAGTATTCGAAGTTAAGAAATTTATTCTTAAAATTTCTATCATTAAGTAATTTATTAGAAACGTGACTATATTAATATTTATGAAAATAGCTATAAATTGATTATTTCCAAGGTTCTCTACAATAGCTATTATATTTTATTTGTTCCTTACTGGTAAGTATTTATTCATAATTTATTTAAATAGAAAAATATTATTTTGGCCACTCTGCATTTCACCGAGTCTGCCAGGGACCAGAAGGCTTCAACTTGTCACTGTGAAATCGGTTTACCTCAACTTACCAGATTTTTATATCTGAATATATGCTGAATGATGTTCTCTAAGCACGTTGGATTCCTTCCTGTGGATGATCTTTTCGAAGGTTCCAAGAAATTACTGCGTCTGCTGACTACAGTGTATGACGGCTGATCAAGGATGTAGGAATAGCCGGTCGTTAAATAATTGCGAAGCGTTGCAATATAAAAGTTCACTTTATTTTATATTCAACGTTAAGTTAGTAATATTACAGTCGCTAGACTAGCGGCTGGTAAACTTCTTTCTCTACTACAGAGTATATATATAAAAGTCTTAAAGACTATGCAAAATTTGACGACGCGGACGCCGGATTATTAAATGCTAACGCCACGACAAATTGAGACAAGGTATAAGCGCTGGACTGTTGCTTCCAGACCAAAAGTAGTAAACGTGTTAACTGTTCGGGCGTAGGAGTAATAATGTCTGATGCTGAGCTCGCTCTGAGCTCCTCCGGTCTTCAGGTGTTGGTGGGGAGATGCTGCAGTGGGAGCGCCTCGATGTACGTGGTGGGATAGGGCTCTGTATGTCGTTGCATAGAGTCTTCTCGTGCTGGCGGGGATCCGTGGGCGTGGGCATGGCAAGCGGGAAGTGCTGCTGGTAGGGATCGCGACGTCACTCGGGGCTTCCCTCGTATGCGCCGGGACTTTCCTCCTGTGCGAGAAGGACAGCTAGTGTTTTTACCGTCTGCATACCAAGACATTGGCATCAGCATCTGCAGCCGTTGTTCTCCGGGCTTCCTTCTTATCTTATCGGCCGGGCGGATAAGAGTATTGATCGCCGGCCGACTTGCACGTTCTAAGACTCTTATAAAATACTGCTATGAATAAAATATTATTTCTTATATGCCTAGTTCCTTATTGCTACCTATAATGTTAATATAAAAGTGCTACGTTATATAAAATACGTGTATGCGTAGCATAGCATATTGGTACGGGTATAAATTTGTAAAAATATATCCTTAAAGTTAATACTGAGTAATATGCAAAAATATAAAATTCTTAGTATTAATATGTGAATATAAAATGTTCGTGTACTTAATTATTAAAGCGTGTACCGGTTGTCCCGTTTGCATTACATATACGGGATGCGCGTTTCTTAGTTAATAGCATTGCATTTGCATTGTCCGCTGCTCCATGCTTTCAACGTGCATTCTCTTAGTTATCTTATCGGGCGGGCGGATAAGAATATCGATCGTCTCGGACTTGCACGGTTTAAAACTCTTATAATGCTTAGCATATGAACGAAATATTCTCTACTAAATATTCTTATAGTCTTATTTCCTATGCTTTAAACTAACATTAACATAAAATCTTACGTTATTTAAAGCTAGAGTGTACGTATAAAATATTGGAAATAATACTAATTGAAGTTTTTCGCAATTAATATATATATGTAAATCGTACGTCTATTTTGTCATATGTATATATCTATATATGTGCATATATTTCTATATATAATGTTTTCCTGAAACTACTCAAATTATTCCTTACAGTATGAAGAATCTATGTATACAACGTTTGGGTTTATGTATACGTTCCGTAATATATATATATGTCGTTTTTAAATTTTGTCACGTTTATAATAAAGTTTCCAGTTTCTTAGTAATGTTCGTATGGATTATAAATAAATTGTGGAATGTATGTTTTTTATGGTAATGCAGTGGAAAGATCCTGCGAATATATGTATACGCTTACATTTTTGATATTTTACTTTAATGCGTAGATATGAGTGATAGATTTTTGATGTCCTCAAACTATTCGATTTACATATATATATATATTTGTCAATCGCATAGTTTGATGACTTTCGCAGGGCCGCGTATATAAAAGTCCAATTTTTTGGTCTTTCCGAGTTTTTCGAGTGTATTCTTATTCTACAGACTCATGACTGTTATTTTACGTATTTTTTGATATACCGGGTGTTTAGGAAATATTGATGCGGAGCTTTTATATATGGTTCTTCGTACGATTTTTACCTTATGATTATATGTATATATGCTTGTACGTGTGTTCTATGTGTGTAGTCCATATACAGGGTGGACATAAATACTAATGCTAATTTTAACATTGCTCTCTCTATATTAAATGAGCAACTTTCTTCCTATATACTTGTACTTATATGCATGTTGAAATGATACACACATATAGTTTTTATATAGGGTGTCTATCAAATACTTATATATTTTCTCCAAGTTGCTTTTATGAATTTTATGGCTGAACTTACTCTTTTAGTATTCCCCTTAGTAAGTCTAATGAAAATTTATTGTTTATAAAATTTAAAAATCTCGGCACACAGAGCTAAGATCGCTATGTACGCAAGTTTCCTTCGTTCGGAACGACTTAGTTACGTGCCTGTAAGAGAGATATACCGAAAGTTTTCATAACACATCAAGACGATTGAGGAACTACGCTTTTCGGCTTATAAAGCTATGATGATATGTACGCAAGTTTCCTTCGTTCGGAACGACTTAGTTACGTGCCTGTAAGCGAGATTTGCCGAAAATTTTCATAACACATCAAGGAAATTCAGGAACAACGCTTCTCGGCACACAGAGCTAAGATCGCTATGTATGCAAGTTTCCTCGTTCGGAACGACTTAGTTACGTGCCTGTAAGCGAGATTTGCCGAAAATTTTCATAACACATCAAGGAAATTGAGGAACAACGCTTCTCGGCACACAGAGCTAAGATCGCTATGTACGCAAGTTTCCTTCGTTCGGAACGACTTAGTTACGTGCCTGTAAGTGAGATTTGCCGAAAATTTTCATAACACATCAAGGAAATTGAGGTCCAACGCTTCTCGGCACACAGAGCTAAGATCGCTATGTACGCAAGTTTCCTTCGTTCGGAACGACTTAGTTACGTTTCTGTTTGCGAGATTTGCCAAAAATTTTCAATAACACATCAAGGAAATTGAGGAACAACGCTTCTCGGCACACAGAGCTAAGATCGCTATGTACGCAAGTTTCCTTCGTTCGGAACGACTTAGTTACGTGCCTGTAAGTGAGATTTGCCGAAAATTTTCATAACACATCAAGGAAATTAAGGAACAACGCTTCTCGGCTCACAGAGATAAGATCGCTATGTACGCAAGTTTCCTTCGTTTGGAACGACTTAGTTACGTGCCTGTAAGTGAGATATGCCGAAAGTTTTCATAACACATCAAGAAATTGAGGAACAACGCTTCTCGGCACACAGAGCTAAGATCGCTATGTACGCAAGTTTCCTTCGTTCGGAACGACTTAGTTACGTGCCTGTAAGCGAGATTTTGCCGAAAATTTTCATAACACATCAAGGAAATTGAGGAACAACGCTTCTCGGCACACAGAGCTAAGATCGCTATGTACGCAAATTTCCTTCGTTCGGAACGACTTAGTTACGTACCTGTAAGTGAGATATACCGAAAGTTTTCATAACACATCAAGGGTATTGAGGAACAACGCTTCTCGGCACACAGAGCTAAGATCGCTATGTACGTAAGTTTACTTCGTTCGTAACGACTTAGTTACGTGCCTGTAAGCGAGATTTGCCGAAAATTTTCATAACACATCAAGGAAATAGAGGAACAACGCTTCTCGGCACACAGAGCTAAGATCGCTATGTACGCAAGTTTCCTTCGTTCGGAACGACTTAGTTACGTACCTGTAAGCGAGATTTGCCGCCGAAAATTTTCATAACACATCAAGGAAATTGAGGGACAACGCTTCTCGGCACACAGAGCTAGGATCGCTATGTACGCATGTTTTCTTCGTTCGGAACGACTTAGTTACGTACCTGTAAGAGAGATATACCGAAAGTTTTCATAACACATCAAGAAATTGAGGAACAACGCTTCTCGGCACACAGAGCTAAGATCGCTATGTACGCAAGTTTCCTTCGTTCGGAACGACTTCGTTACGTACCTGTAAGTGAGATATACCGAAAGTTTTCATAACACATCAAGGAAATTGAGGAACAACGCTTCTCGGCTCACAGAGCTAAGATCGCTATGTACGCAAGTTTCCTTCGTTCGGAACGACTTAGTTACGTGCATGTAAGTGAGATTTGCCGAAAATTTCATAACACATCAAGGAAATTGAGGAACAACGCTTCTCGGCTCACAGAGCTAAGATCGCTATGTACGCAAGTTTCCTTCGTTCGGAACGACTTAGTTACGTGCCTGTAAGCGAGATTTGCCGAAAATTTTCATAACACATCAAGGAAATTGAGGAACAACGCTTCTCGGCACACAGAGCTAAGATCGCTATGTACGCAAGTTTCCTTCTTTCGGAACGACTTAGTTACGTATCTGTAAGTGAGATATACCGAAAGTTTTCATAACACATCAAGGAAATTGAGGAACAACGCTTCTCGGCACACAGAGCTAAGATCGCTATGTACGCAAGTTTCCTTCGTTCGGAACGACTTAGTTACGTGCCTGTAAGCGAGATTTGCCGAAAATTTTCATAACACATCAAGGAAATTGAGGAACAACGCTTCTAGGCACACAGAGCTAAGATCGCTATGTACGCAAGTTTCCTTCGTTCGGAACGACTTAGTTACGTACCTGTAAGTGAGATATACCGAAAATTTTCATAACAAATCAAGGAAATTGAGGAACAACGCTTCTCGGCACACAGAGCTAAGATCGCTATGTACGCAAGTTTCCTTCGTTCGGAACGACTTAGTTACGTGCCTGTAAGCGAGATTTGCCGAAAGTTTTCATAACACATCAAGGAAATGGAGGAACAACGCTTCTCGAATCACAGAGATAAGATCGCTATGTACGCAAGTTTCCTTCGTTCGGAACGACTTAGTTACGTGCCTGTAAGCGAGATTTGCCGAAAATTTTCATAACACATCAAGGAAATTGAGGAACAACGCTTCTCGGCTTACAAAGCTAAGATGGAAGTGTACGCAAGTTTCCTTTGTTCGGAACGACTTAGTTACGTGCGTGTAAGCGAGATTTGCCGAAAATTTTCATAACACATCAAGGAAATTGAGGAACAACGCTTCTCGGCACACAGAGCTAAGATCGCTATGTACGCAAGTTTCCTTCGTTCGGAACGACTTAGTTACGTGCCTTTAAGCGAAATTGACCGAAAATTTTCATAACACATCAAGGAAATAGAGAAACAACGCTTCACGGCACACAGAGCTAAAATCGCTATGTACACAAATTTCCTTCGTTCGGAACGACTTAGTTACGTGCCTGTAAGCGAGATTTGCCGAAAATTTTTTATAACAGATCAAGGAAATTGAGGAACAACGCTTCTCGGCACACAGAGTTAAGATCGCTATGTACGCAAGTTTCCTTCGTTCGGAACGACTTAGTTACGTACCTGTAAGTGAGATATACCGAAAGTTTTCATAACACATCAAGGAAATTGAGGAACAACGCTTCTCGGCACACAGAGCTAAGATCGCTATGTACGCAAGTTTCCTTCGTTCGGAACGACTTAGTTACGTGCCTGTAAGCGAGATTTGCCGAATAAATTTTCATAACACATCAAGGAAATAGTGGAACAACGCTTCTCGGCACACAGAGCTAAGATCGCTATGTACGCAAGTTTCCTTCGTTCGGAACGACTTAGTTACGTGCCTGTAAGTGAGATTTGCCGACAATTTTTATAACACATCAAGGAAATTGAGGAACAACGCTTCTCGGCTCACAGAGCTAAGATCGCTATGTACGCAAGTTTCCTTCGTTCGGAACGACTTAGTTACGTACCTGTAAGTGAGATATACCGAAAGTTTTCATAACACATCAAGGAAATTGAGGAACAACGCTTCTCGGCACACAGAGCTAAGATCGCTATGTACGCAAGTTTCCATCGTTCGGAACGACTTAGTTACGTGCCTGTAAGAGAAATTTGCTGAAAATTTTAAAAACACATCATGGTAATTGAGGAACAACGCTTCTCGGCTCACAGAGCTAAGATCGCTATGTACGCAACTTTCCTTCGTTCGGAACGACTTAGTTACGTGCCTGTAAGTGAGATATACCGAAAGTTTTCATAACAGATCAAGTTAAAGCAAACTGAGGAAACAAACGCTTCTCGGCTACACACGAGCTAAGATCGCTATGTACGCAAGTTTCCTTCGTTCGGAACGACTTAGTTACGGATCGGCACACAGAGCTAAGATCGCTATGTACGCAAGTTTCCTTCGTTCGGAACGACTTAGTTACGTACCTGTAAGTGAGATATACCGAAAGTTTTCATAACACATCAAGACAATTGAGGAACAACGCTTCTCGGCTTACAAAGCTAAGATGGAAGTGTACGCAAGTTTCCTTCGTTCGGAACGACTTAGTTACGTGCCTGTAAGCGAGATTTGCCGAAAATTTTCATAACACATCAAGGAAATAGAGGAACAACGCTTCTCGGCACACAGAGCTAAGATCGCTATGTACGCAAGTTTCCTTCGTTCGGAACGACTTAGTTACGTATCTGTAAGTGAGATATTCCGAAAGTTTTCATAACACATCAAGGAAATTGAGGAACAACGCTTCTCGGCTTACAAAGCTAAGATCGCTATGTACGCAAGTTTCCTTCGTTCGGAACGACTTAGTTACGTATCTGTAAGTGAGATTTGCCGAAATTTTTCATAACACATCAAGGAAATTGAGGAACAACGCTTCTCGGCACACAGAGCTAAGATCGCTATGTACGCAAGTTTCCTTCGTTCGGAACGACTTAGTTACGCTTCTCTGTAAACGAAGATCTCTACCGAAAGTTTCAAAACACATCAAGGAAATTGAGGAACAACGCTTCTCGGCACACAGAGCTAAGATCGCTATGTACGCAAGTTTCTTTCGTTCGGAACGACTTAGTTACGTACCTGTAAGTGAGATATACCGAAAGTTTTCATAACAGATCAAGGAAATTGAGGTACAACGCTTCTCGGCACACAGAGCTAAGATCGCTATGTACGCAAGTTTCCTTCGTTCAGAACGACTCAGTTACGTACCTGTAAGTGAGATATACCGGAAGTTTAATAACAGATCAAGGAACATTGAGGTCACAACGCTTTCCTCGGCAACACAGAGCTAAGATCGCTATATACGCAAGTTTCCTTCGTTCGGAACGACTTATTTACGTACCTGTAATTGAGTTATTCCGAAAGTTTTCATAACACATCAAGGAAATTGAGGAACAACGCTTCTCGGCACATAGAGCTCAGATCGCTATGTACGCAAGTTTCCTTCGTTCGGAACGACTTAGTTACGTGCCTGTAAGTGAGATATACCGAAAGTTTTCATAACACATCAAGGAAATTGAGGAACAACGCTTCTCGACTCACAGAGCTACGCTCGCTATGTACGCAAGTTTCCTTCGTTCGGAACGACTTAGTTACGTTTCTGACTTAGTTACGTGCCTGTAAGTGAGATTTGCCGAAAATTTTCATAACACATCAAGGAAATTGAGAAACAACGCTTCTCGGCACACAGAGCTAAGATCGCTATGTACGCAAGTTTCCTTCGTTCGGAACGACTTAGTTACGTGCCTGTAAGCGAGATTTGCCGAAAATTTCATAACACATCAAGGAAATTGAGGAACAACGCTTCTCGGCACACAGAGCTAAGATCGCTATGTACGCAAGTTTCCTTCGTTCGGAACGACTTAGTTACGTGCCTGTAAGCGAGATTTGCCGAAAATTTTCATAACACATCAAGGAAATTGAGGAACAACGCTTCTCGGCACACAGAGCTAAGATCGCTATGTACGCAAGTTTCCATCGTTCGGAACGATTTAGTTACGTGCCTGTAAGCGAGATTTGCCGAAAATTTTTATAACACATCAAAGAAATAGTGGAACAACGCTTTTCGGCACACAGAGCTAAGATCGCTATGTACGCAAGTTTCCTTCGTTCGGAACGACTTACCTGTAAGTGAGATATACCGACAGTTTTCATAACACATCAAGGAAATTGAGGAACAACGCTTCTCGGCACACAGAGCTAAGATCGCTATGTACGCAAGTTTCCTTCGTTCGGAACGACTTAGTTACGTACCTGTAAGCGAAATTTGCCGAAAATTTTCATAACACATCAAGGAAATTGAGGCGAGATTTGCCGAAAATTTTCTTAACACATCAAGGAAATTGTGGAAAAACGCTTCTCGGCACACAGAGCTAAGATCGCTATGTACGCAAGTTTCCTTCTTTCGGAACGACTTAGTTATCGATACCTGTAAGCGCAGATATTGCAGAAAGTTTTCAATAGACATCAAAGTTATAGAGGAAAAACAACGCTTCTGGCTCGTTGTATCACAGCTATAGACTGACTATATGCTCTTGTTCTGAACGCAAGTTCTCCTTTGCGTTCGCAAAGACGATGCTGTAGTTACGTGGGTGCTAACTTCAACAATTATGCCGAGAAAGTTATAGTCATAACACATCAATGGATAATAGAGGAAGTTCAACTGCCTTATTTCGGCAGCACTAGAGCTATAGATCGCTTATGTACACAATTTTCCATTTCGGTTCCGATCGACATTCAGTTACGTAGCCTGTTAGTGAGATATCAGTAGCGATAATTTTCATAACATCATCAAGGAAATAGTAAAAACTTACACGTTTTCTTGTCTGCACACAGAGCTAAGAATCGCTAGGTAGTAACGCACAGTTTCCTTTGTTTTCCGCGATGGAACTTAGTGTTACGGTGCCTTTTAAGCGAGATTTGCCGAAAATTTTGATAACACATAAAGGAAATAGAGGAACAACGCTTCTCGGCACACAGAGCTAAGATCGCTATGTACGCAAATTTTCTTCGTTTGGAACGACTTTATTTTACGCACCTGTGATGAGTATAACGATTTTTACCATGAGACCACAACAATGATATAATATAAGCGAACAGACGCTTCATCGGCAATACTAGAGCTAAAAATGGAATGCTGTTTCGCAAGTATCCATCGTTTCGCACCACTTAGTTACTTGTCCTGTAAGCCGCAAGAAAAATTGCCGAAAATTGTCTTAACACATCAAGGCAGCTCAAGGTAAAAGGCTTTGGCTAGCGTAGAGCGCATCTACGAGCTTAGAGTCTCTATAGATGACGCTAGTCTCCTAGCGTTCAGAGACTTTAGTTGGGTGCCTCGTAAGCGACATTGTGGCCTGACTATCTTTCCTAACACAACATTATGTGAATGATGAACAAAACTCATCTCGGATACAACAGGGGGGGGGGGGGGGGATGTACACTAGTTTCCGTCAGTTCTGGTACAGACTTAGTTACGTATCCTGTGAATTGAATATTCGCGAAAGTTTCGTGCACAGCAGTAAAGGAAACTTGAGGCACAACGCTTCGTCGGCATATAAGCGTAAGATCTCTTAGGTAACGCAGTTTCCTTTCTGAGCAGGACGACCCGAGTTTAAGTGTCGTTTATGTCAAAACTTGCCGATTTTCTTTTGATAACACATCATGGAATATAGGACAACGTTTCTCTGTCACACAGAGCTAAGATCGCTATGGAGGGAGGTTTCCTTCAGGGGGGGGGGGGACCTAAGGTACGTACGTGCCTTTAAAGATGGGAAGATATGGCCGAAAATCTGCATTTACCCATGCTAGGAAATTGAGCAACAACGTCTTAATCGGCAAACAAAAAGAGTGATATCTTGGCTTATGTAGCGACAAAGTTAGCGCCTTCAGGTTGTCGGATAGACGGCTAGTTACTCGTAACTTACTGTAATTGAGATAGTACCGCCGAGTTTCAGAGGAGAGGAACGACGAGCAGGTAAGTTGGAATGCAGGAAGCACGCGTTCGTCGGCTTATACAGGATTTTAAGATCCCTAAGTGTACGCAAGTTTCCTTCGTTCTGAAACGACGTAGGTTTACGTGCCGGTGCTGTAAGGGCGTAGATGGGGGGTGTCCCGTAAGTATTGCCATGAAGCACAATCTAGGGAAATTGGAGGAACCAAACGCGTTGGAGGGGGGGGGGGCTGCGCGCTGCACAGATCTAAAATGCGGCTATGTAGGCGGGGGGGGGTTCCAAGTTTTAGCCATCGTTCGTGGAAGCGACTTATGTTACTGTACCTGTAAAGTCATTATTATAACGATAATGTTTTCATACCACACGACAAAAAACGAAACTAGACGAAGTCATAGCTGAATTCTCGGCTAAATACAGAGCCTAAGATTGCTAGTGTACCCGCATGAGGTGTGCTTTGTTCGGATAGGACATTAAGTATTACGTACCAAATATTAGGGCAAGATTATAGACTGAAAATTTTGCATACATAATGCAAGGAATGTTGAGGGAAGTGCATACGCTTTATAGTGCGCACACCAGAGGTGAATATCGCTATGATAGCGTGTAGCAGTTTTTCCTTGTGTGGTGCGTTAGGAAACGACTTTAGTACTACTTACTACCTGTAAGTGTAGTATTATTACACGAAAGTTTATTCATAAAACCAAGGTCACTTAAGCTTCAATGGACAATCGGAGGTATACTACCGGCATTTCTCGCCTCACAAGAGATAAGATGGCTATAGCTAAGCGAGCAGAATAGCTTGTTCCTCCGTTCGGAACGACTTAGATCAGGGGACCTGTACCTTGAGATTTGCCTAAAATTGTCCGTAACACCCCACGAAATTGTAAGGAAAAACGCTGCTCGGCACACGAGTCTAAGATCGCTATGTACTCTAGTTTTGCCTCCATCGTTCGACCGATTAAGTTACGTGCCTGTAAGCGAGATTTGCCGAACATTTTCATAATTCAGCATTAAACAGGAAATTGATCAGAACAACGCTCTCGACATACAAGAGTTAAGATCTGCTATGTGAACGAAAGTATAATTCGTTTGGAACGGACTTAGTTACGTGCCTGTAGAGCGATATCTTGCCAAGATCAGTGTCTAACACATAAGTGAAATTCGCTATGCGTACAACGCTGTCTCGTTACACAAGTAGCTAATAATCGCTACTTAGTATACATGTTTTTCATTTGTTCGGAACGACTTAGTTCCAGAAGGCTGTAAGTGAGCATATACCGTACCTTAGCTACATACATATCTGGTCAAGGAAATTGAGGACCAAACGCTACTCGACACACTGAGTTGAAGATCGCGAGGTAACGCAAGTTTTCTTTCGTTTCGTAACGATTTAGGTACGTACCTTTTAGCGAGATATAACCGAAAGTTTTCTTAGTCCAAAATCTAGAAAATGGTGGAATCAAGGCTGCTCTGGCTGCAAAGAGTTAAGATCGCTATGTACGCAAGTTTCCTTCGTTCGAACGTCTTAGTTACGTACCTGTAATTGAGATATACCGAAAGTTTTCATAACACATCAAGGAAATTGAGGAACAACGCTTCTCGGCACACAGAGCTAAGATCGCTATGTACGCAAGTTTGTTGTTCCTCAATTTCCTTGATGAGTTATGAAAATTTTCGGCAAATCTCGCTTACAGGCACGTAACTAAGTCGTTCCGAACGAAGGAAACTTGCGTACATAGCGATCTTAGCTCTGTGTGCCGAGAAGCGTTGTTCCTCTATTTCCTTGATGTGTTATGAAAATTTTCGGCAAATCTCGCTTACAGGCACGTATACTAAGTCGTTCCGAACGAAGGAAACTTGCGTAAATAGCGATCTTATCTATGTGTTCCGAGTAGCGTTGTTCCTCAATTTCCTTGATGTGTTATGATAAATTTTAGGCATATCTCACTTACAGGTACGTAACTAAGTCGTTCCGAACGAAGGAAACTTGCGTACATTGCGATCTTAGCTCTGTGAGGCGAGAAGCGTTGTTCCTCAATTTCCTTGATGTGTGTTATGAAAATTTTCGGCAAATCTCGCTTACAGGCACGTAACTAAGTCGTTCCGAACGAAGGAAACTTGCGTACATAGCGATCTTAGCTCTGTGTGCCGAGAAGCGTTGTTCCTCAATTTCCTTGATGTGTTATGAAAATTTTCGGCAAATCTCGCTTACAGGCACGTAACTAAGTCGTTCCGAACGAAGGAAACTTGCGTACATAGCGATCTTAGCTCTGTGTGCCGAGAAGCGTTGTTCCTCAATTTCCTTGATGTGTTATGAAAATTTCGGCAAATCTCACTTACAGGCACGTAACTAAGTCGTTCCGAACGAAGGAAACTTGCGTACATAGCGATCTTAGCTCTGTGTGCCGAGAAGCGTTGTTCCTCAATTTCCTTGATGTGTTATGAAAATTTTCGGCAAATCTCGCTTACAGGCACGTAACTAAGTCGTTCCGAACGAAGGAAACTTGCGTACATAGCGATCTTAGCTCTGTGTGCCGAGAAGCGTTGTCCTCAATTTCCTTGATGTGTTATGAAAACTTTCGGCAAATCTCGCTTAAAGGCACGTAACTAAGTCGTTCCGAACGAAGGAAACTTGCGTACATAGCGATCTTAGCTCTGTGTGCCGAGAAGCGTTGTTCCTCAATTTCCTTGATGTGTTATGAAAACTTTTCGGCAAATCTCGCTTACAGGCACGTAACTAAGTCGTTCCGAACGAAGGAAACTTGCGTACATAGCGATCTTAGCTCTGTGTGCCGAGAAGCGTTGTTCCTCAATTTCCTTGATGTGTTATGAAAATTTTCGGCAAATCTCGCTTACAGGCACGTAACTAAGTCGTTCCGAACGAAGGAAAATTGCGTACGTAGCGATCCTAGCTCTGTGTGCCGAGAAGCGTTGTTCCTCTATTTCCTTGACATGTTATGAAAACTTTCGGCAAATCTCGCTTACAGGCACGTAACTAAGTCGTTCCGAACGAAGGAAACTTGCGTACATAGCGATCTTAGCTCTGTGTACCGAGAAGCGTTGTTCCTCTATTTCCTTGATGTGTTATGAAAATTTTCGGCAAATCTCACTTACAGGTACGTAACTAAGTCGTTCCGAACGAAGGAAACTTGCGTACATAGCGATCTTAGCTCTGTGTGCCGAGAAGCGTTGTTCCTCAATTTCCTTGATGTGTTATGAAAAAACTTTCGGCAAATCTCGCTTACAGGCACGTAACTAAGTCGTTCCGAACGAAGGAAACTTGCGTACATAGCGATCTTAGCTCTGTGTGCCGAGAAGCGTTGTTCCTCATATCTCGCTTACAGGCACGTAACTAAGTCGTTCCGAACGAAGGAAACTTGCGTACATAGCGATCTTAGCTCTGTGTGCCGAGAAGCGTTGTTCCTCAATTTCCTTGATGTGTTATGAAAATTTTCGGCATATCTCGCTTACAGGCACGTAACTAAGTCGTTCCGAACGAAGGAAACTTGCGTACATAGCGATCTTAGCTCTGTGTGCCGAGAAGCGTTGTTCCTCAATTTCCTTGATGTGTTATGAAAATTTTCGGCAAATCTCGCTTACAGGCACGTAACTAAGTCGTTCCGAACGAAGGAAACTTGCGTACATAGCGATCTTAGCTCTGTGTGCCGAGAAGCGTTGTTCCTCAATTTCCTTGATGTGTTATGAAAATTTTCGGCAAATCTCACTTACAGGCACGTAACTAAGTCGTTCCGAACGAAGGAAACTTGCGTACATAGCGATCTTAGCTCTGTGTGCCGAGAAGCGTTGTTCCTCAATTTCCTTGATGTGTTATGAAAATTTTCGGCAAATCTCGCTTACAGGCACGTAACTAAGTCGTTCCGAACGAAGGAAACTTGCGTACATAGCGATCTTAGCTCTGTGTGCCGAGAAGCGTTGTTCCTCAATTTCTTGATGTGTTATGAAAAACTTTTCGGCAAATCTCGCTTACAGGCACGTAACTAAGTCGTTCCGAACGAAGGAAACTTGCGTACATAGCGATCTTAGCTCTGTGTGCCGAGAAGCGTTGTTCCTCAATTTCCTTGATGTGTTATGAAAATTTTCGGCAAATCTCGCTTACAGGCACGTAACTAAGTCGTTCCGAACGAAGGAAACTTGCGTACATAGCGATCTTAGCTCTGTGTGCCGAGAAGCGTTGTTCCTCAATTTCCTTGATGTGTTATGAAAACTTTCGGCAAATCTCACTTACAGGTACGTAACTAAGTCGTTCCGAACGAAGGAAACTTGCGTACATAGCGATCTTAGCTCTGTGTGCCGAGAAGCGTTGTTCCTCAATTTCCTTGATGTGTTATGAAAATTTTCGGCAAATCTCGCTTACAGGCACGTAACTAAGTCGTTCCGAACGAAGGAAACTTGCGTACATAGCGATCTTAGCTCTGTGTGCCGAGAAGCGTTGTTCCTCAATTTCCTTGATGTGTTATGAAAATTTTCGGCAAATCTCGCTTACAGGCACGTAACTAAGTCGTTCCGAACGAAGGAAACTTGCGTACATAGCGATCTTAGCTCTGTGTGCCGAGAAGCGTTGTTCCTCAATTTCCTTGATGTGTTATGAAAATTTTCGGCAAATCTCGCTTACAGGCACGTAACTAAGTCGTTCCGAACGAAGGAAACTTGCGTACATAGCGATCTTAGCTCTGTGTGCCGAGAAGCGTTGTTCCTCAATTTCCTTGATGTGTTATGAAAATTTTCGGCAAATCTCGCTTACAGGCACGTAACTAAGTCGTTCCGAACGAAGGAAACTTGCGTACATAGCGATCTTAGCTCTCTGTGTGCCGAGAAGCGTTGTTCCTCAATTTCCTTGATGTGTTATGAAAATTTTCGGCAAATCTCACTTACAGGCACGTAACTAAGTCGTTCCGAACGAAGGAAACTTGCGTACATAGCGATCTTAGCTCTGTGTGCCGAGAAGCGTTGTTCCTCATTTCCTTGATGTGTTATGAAAAAATTTTCGGCAAATCTCGCTTACAGGCACGTAACTAAGTCGTTCCGAACGAAGGAAACTTGCGTACATAGCGATCTTAGCTCTGTGTGCCGAGAAGCGTTGTTCCTCAATTTCCTTGATGTGTTATGAAAATTTTCGGCAAATCTCGCTTACAGGCACGTAACTAAGTCGTTCCGAACGAAGGAAACTTGCGTACATAGCGATCTTAGCTCTGTGTGCCGAGAAGCGTTGTTCCTCAATTTCCTTGATGTGTTATGAAAATTTTCGGCAAATCTCACTTACAGGCACGTAACTAAGTCGTTCCGAACGAAGGAAACTTGCGTACATAGCGATCTTAGCTCTGTGTGCCGAGAAGCGTTGTTCCTCAATTTCCTTGATGTGTTATGAAAATTTTCGGCAAATCTCGCTTACAGGCACGTAACTAAGTCGTTCCGAACGAAGGAAACTTGCGTACATAGCGATCTTAGCTCTGTGTGCCGAGAAGCGTTGTTCCTCAATTTCCTTGATGTGTTATGAAAATTTTCGGCAAATCTCGCTTACAGGCACGTAACTAAGTCGTTCCGAACGAAGGAAACTTGCGTACATAGCGATCTTAGCTCTGTGTGCCGAGAAGCGTTGTTCCTCAATTTCCTTGATGAGTTATGAAAATTTTCGGCAAATCTCGCTTAC
>CAJQTV010001430.1:0-24503 GCA_907163055.1 Formica aquilonia x Formica polyctena | reverse complement strand
GTACGAAACATATGAAACTGGAATAAGAGGAGGAATATCTATGATTCCACACAGATATGCATTAGCTAATAATTGTTACTTTTATGATAATAAAATTGGAAAGACTGTTAAACTATCCAAAGAAAAAGCAATAGAAAAAGGTATATATAACAGTAAAAAGCATGTTAGCTATATTTTATACTTAGATGCTAATAATCTATATGGGTATGCGCTTAGTCAACCCCTTCCTATAGGAGAATTTAAATATGAAAATGTAAATGATTTCACTCTTGAGACAATTAAGAACTTGCCTTATTACGGAGAATATGTTTATACATTTCTCGTTGATTTGGATATCCCATTGGAATTACATGATTAATTTAAAAATTATCCAATGTTACCCGAACATTATATACCTAGTTATGATGAATTATCCGAATATCAAAAAGAAATGATATCTAAAGGAGTTGGTAAAATACCAACTAGCACTAAACTTATGTGCACGTTAAAATCAAAGAATAATTATTTAATTGATTACCGAATGTTGCAAGAATGCCTTAATCAAGGAATAATCTTAAAAGATATAAAAAAGGTAATATCATTTAGGCAAAAAGCGTGGCTGAAGTCCTACATTGACTTAAACACAAAACTTAGACAAGAAGCTAAAAATGATTTTGAAAAGGACTTTTTTAAACTCATGAATAATTCGGTATACGGAAAACAAATGGAGCAGATAAGAAATAGATGTCAAATGGACTTGTTTTATTCATATAAAAATTTTGCAAGGTGTAAAAATTATGAAGATAGACAAATAATAGATGATGATAAAGTTTTCGTGTATCGGAAAAAGAAAGAAATAACATTAAATAAACCTATATATGGTGGGTTTGTTGTTTTAGAGTTATCAAAGTTATTGATGTATAAGTTTTATTATAATTTTTTGAAGAAAAATTATGGTGATAAAGCTAAATTGCTAGGAACTGATACTGATTCATTTATTATTTATGTGGAAACAGATGATCTTTACATGGATATAAAAAACAACATACATTATTTTGATACGAGTAATCATAAAATCGATTAGATGCCACAAGTAAATAAAAAAGTAATCGGTTCATTCAAAGATGAATATCTTGGAATAGCTTTAAGAGAATGGGTTGGATTAAGATAAAAAATGTATGCTTTTAGATATGATAAAACTGAAACAAAGTTTTGTAAAACTACTAAAAAGTTTATAACAAAAATAAAAGAGAAAAAAGTATGTAAAGGAATAAAAAGATCAAATATAAAAAAAATGAAGATATGTACAAAAACTGTTTGTTCGAGGGTAAAAACACAACTGAAACTGTATACAATATTACATCAAAAGAGTTGAAACTTTACACTGTTAAAACAAATAAAATAGCATTATCGGCATACGATGATAAAGTATATTTAAATAATAATATAGAAACGTCTCCTTTTGGTTATGAGAATACCAGATAAAACCTGAAAGGCGCCCGAAAGGCTAAGTCTGAAAGACGTTTAGTCCAAGGGACGCTAATGTAGTTCTTTCGAAGGAGAGGATTTGAACTGCTTCCAGTATGGAAAAAATATTAATTGAAAAAAAAATGTGAGCGTAATGATTGACTTACATGAAAAAAAATGAGAAAAAGGAACATCTTAAGTAGGTTTACAAGTGAATTAACACTGTGCTAGTGACCTGCTAGGACATTGCCGAAGGGCGCGTCTGAAAGACTAAGTCCAAAGCAGTGATGCCAGAATGGCCACGCTAGCAACACGCAACCGTAGTGGAGGGGATGACGCACACAAGCGCAAACCGCGTACGTGTGAGCTCGGCGCTTCGGCTGGCTTCGGATAGCAGAAGAGGACAGATATACTGTTTTCTGTCTCTCTCCTTCTTATCGAGCCGGCACGAAGCCGGGCGGTACACGTCACACGTCGCTTGGTCGCTTCTCGATTGTCGCTTCTTGCTATGCCTTAAATGTTTTTTTCAGCCTTTTTGTATGAGATATATTATCTATTATATATCTATTATATAATATATTTATGATTAAGATACGTATATAAATTACTTAAAGTTTTTAATCCACGTAAAAATGCATTTTAAATCGATGATTTGAAAGAAGGAATATCCGTGTGGAGACAACAAAAGGAAAAATCATACATTTTATTGTACGAGAAATGTATCGATTTTCCGACAAATGATTAAAAATAATGAGAAGTACTATAAGAAATTTTAAATATTTAAAAAATATGTCATATAATAATATTTAATTTTAGTTTCTATACATACATATTTACAATATCATTACAATACACAAACGTATATATGGACCACATTTATACGTTTGTGTCGTTGTCAAACGATACTGAATGATGATTTTCCACACTACCTATATGAGGTACCACCAATGGCGCGTAAGATTTTTTTAACGTGGATCTTCGCCTGTAGCCATATCATACCACATTATAATATATAATATGCTCTATTGTATCTGTCATTTATAGAATATTTTTTGCACACTTGCTTTTGCAAATGTGATGTCAATTAGTGACAATAATTTTTTTACACACTTGTTTTTGCAAGTGTGATGTCAATTAATGACAATAATTTTTTTTACACACTTGTTTTTACAAGTGTGATATCAATTAGAGACAACAATTTTTTGGAACATTTGCTTTTACAAGTATGATGTCTATTACAGACAAAATTTGTTTTACAAACATATCATAACGCGAGGAAAGCTCTTCATTGTATTATATAAATAATAATACCCAATTATATTATTTATTTAATTTGCATATAAATAATAATGCCCAATTAAATAATATTATCTATTTTATTTTGAACGTTATTATTGCATATTAATAACCGAAGTATTAGCAATATCATTATCAGCAGCATATAGTGTTAAACTGCTCTTTTTTTTAGGACAAATAGAATATAATTTGTCTGACGATAGGAGAGACAAATGGTTTTCATTTATTACCATATCTAAAACTGTTTCTTTTCTTGCTTTTAATGCTGATTTTAACACACAACTAGCGTTTATACATGCAGATGAAAGCTTATTTTCTTTTTCGATTTTAAATCTGATAACAAAGAAAACATTCTTTCTGGGTCGGCATTTGAATTTGGAAGTGATCTAACAGCATTTAAAAGAAACTTCATATTGGGATATGTACGTTTTAAAATTTTTTTCCACATCTCATCAAAATTTAATTTTGAAGATGTTCTTTTTCTGCTGTTGTAAAATCTAGATGTAAAGTATGCCACTCTTTTTTTAAAGCATTTTCGTCAAAGCCACCGAGGGTTTGAGCAATAAAAGAAATATCATTAAATGATGTTTCTCTGTCAATACTACATAATGCTGTGTTGAATTAGAAAACTGTTAATTTACATAAAAATTTATCTTTAATGGGCAATCTTTTACTAATTTCCTCGGCAGCAGTCACGTAAAATTGTAGACAATTATCTCGAACATTTCCAATTATGTCTGCGCGTCCTTTTTTCATTAAACTTTCGAGATATTCTTCACATTTAGATCCTAAATTTATATCATTTAAAGATTTTTGGTTTTCTTTTTCAGAAAATTTAAAATTATTACATACATTTTTTACAAGCTCTGGTTTCAAAAAATGTTTGGAAATTCTTATTAAAAGTTCCAATGACTTTGGCTGCAACAAGTGAATTCTTGTTTCTACAGCTTGAAAAAATGCATTAAAAGAATTAAAAAAATTTTAAATATGCTTTAAAAATAACTAATATGCTTTTACATCCGGATTTTCCATCACAGATAATAAATTGTCTCCTGATTTAGATTTTTCACTTATAACTATTTCAGTCAAAAAAAAGCTTCGTAGTATCCCAGAAATCAAGAAGTCTCACAACACATGAATGGTGAGATAGCCATCGTGTAGTGGATAATCTTAAAATTTTACGGTTTGTTTCCTGAAAACATTCGGTAAATTCTTCATAAATAGCAGCACGTTTAGGACTACTATTAATATAATTTGCTATTTTTTTTGAAAACTCCTCGCAATCTAAATCAGGAGACAATTTATTATCTGTGATGGAAAATCCGGATGTAAAAGCATATTAGTTATTTTTAAAGCATATTTAAAATTTTTTTAATTCTTTTAATGCATTTTTTCAAGCTGTGGAAACAAGAATTCACTTGTTGCAGCCAAAGTCATTGGAACTTTTAATAAGAATTTCCAAACATTTTTTGAAACCAGAGCTTGTAAAAAATATATGTAATGATTTTAAATTTTCTGAAAAAGAAAACCAAAAATCTTTAAATGATATAAATTTAGGATCTAAATGTGAAGAATATCTCGAAAGTTTAATGAAAAAAGGACGCGCAGACATAATTGGAAATGTTCGAGATAATTGTCTACAATTTTACGTGACTGCTGCCGAGGAATTTAGTAAAAGATTGCCCATTAAAGATAAATTTTTATGTAAATTAACAGTTTTCCAATTCAACACAGCATTATGTAGTATTGATAGAGAAACATCATTTAATGATGTTTCTTTTATTGCTCAAACCCTCGGTGGCTTTGACAAAAATGCTTTAAAAAAAGAGTGGCATACTTTACATCTAGATTTTACAACAGCAGAAAAAGACCATCTTTCAAAATTAAACTTTGATGAGATGTGAAAAAAAAATTTAAAACGTACATATCCCAATATGAAGTCTCTTTTAAATGCTGTTAGATCACTTCCAAATTCAAATGCCGACCCAGAAAGAATGTTTTCTTTGCTATCAGATTTAAAAACGAAAAAGGAAATAAGCTTTCATCTGCATGTATAAACGCTAGTTGTGTGTTAAAATCAGCATTAAAAGCAAGAAAAGAAACAGTTTTAGATATGGTGATAAATGAAAACCATTTGTCTCTCCTATCGTCAGACAAATTATATTCTATTTGTCCTAAAAAAAAAGAGCAGTTTAACACTATATGCTGCTGATAATGATATTGCTGATACTTCGGTTATTAGTATGCAATAATAACGTTCAAAATAAAATAGATAATATTATTTAATTGGGCATTATTATTTATATGCAAATTAAATAAATAATATAATTGGGTATTATTATTTATATAATACAATGAAGAGCTTTCCTCGCGTTATGATATGTTTGTAAAACAAATTTTGTCTGTAATAGACATCATACTTGTAAAAGCAAATGTTCCAAAAAATTGTTGTCACTAATTGATATCACACTTGTAAAAACAAGTGTGTAAAAAAATTATTGTCATTAATTGACATCACACTTGCAAAAACAAGTGTGTAAAAAAATTATTGTCACTAATTGACATCACATTTGCAAAAGCAAGTGTGCAAAAAATATTCTATAAATGACAGATACAATAGAGCATATTATATATTATAATGTGGTATGATATGGCTGCAGGCGAAGATCCACGTTAAAAAAATCTTACGCGCCATTGGTGGTACCTCATATAGGTAGTGTGGAAAATCATCATTCAGTATCGTTTGACAACGACACAAACGTATAAATGTGGTCCATATATACGTTTGTGTATTGTAATGATATTGTAAATATGTATGTATAGAAACTAAAGTTAAATATTATTATATGACATATTTTTTAAATATTTAAAATTTCTTATAGTACTTCTCATTATTTTTAATCATTTGTCGGAAAATCGATACATTTCTCGTACAATAAAATGTATGATTTTTCTTTTTGTTGTCTCCACACGGATATTCCTTCTTTCAAATCATCGATTTAAAATGCATTTTTACGTGGATTAAAAACTTTAAGTAATTTATATACGTATCTTAATCATAAATATATTATATAATAGATATATAATAGATAATATATCTCATACAAAAAGGCTGAAAAAAACATTTAAGGCATAGCAAGAAGCGACAATCGAGAAGCGACCAAGCGACGTGTGACGTGTACCGCTCGGTCTTCGTGCCGGCTCGATAAGAAGGAGAGAGACAGAAAACAGTATATCTGTCCTCTTCTGCTATCCGAAGCCAGCCGAAGCGCCGAGCTCACACGTACGCGGTTTGCGCTTGGGTGCGTCATCCCCTCCACTACGGTTGCGTGTTGCTAGCGTGGCCATTCTGGCATCACTGGTCCAAAGGACGCAAAAACCTCTGTGAGGAAAATCACCTGACGGTATGTGCTCGCCAGCGCTGGTTTTTTATTTTTTATTTTGAGTACATACCATCAGGTGATTTTTTTCTTTTTAGTTCCAATTAACTTTAATTCATTGCTTGATTCAGAGTTTAACACTCTTATAGGGGCCCCTGAGGTATACAATCTTTTCTAATTCATATCTAGTTTCCTAGATGTGATAGAAAGAATTGTATAGCTCTTGTCGAATGCTTCACATTCAAGAACCGGAGGTTTGCCTATTCCTATTCCTGGCGCCAGGACACACACACACAACGCCGCTCAGTTATTTTTTACATGCCATATTATTTACCAAGCCGGCCGCACTTGGCAAATAAAATCTTGAATTGCTGGGATTCGAACCGACAATCTCAAGATTACTAAGCATGTGTTATCTCCCTGAGCCATACGAAGATAACATTAAACATGACTAATTATTGAGTGATATGTGATCCGAGCGCTTCAACGCTTGCGCTTCGACGCTTAGTCTTTCAGACACTTAGTCGTTGTATTATAAATGGTCTTGATTTAGAGTTTAACACTCTTGGAATTTAGGATTTTTGTCAATATTTTGGAAGGTTTTTTCCAATATTTTGTTAATTCAGGTCAAGCCCTTATTTTGTTAATTCAGGTCAAGCACCTGAAAGGTTTAGTCCGAAGGACGCCCTTAGCTTCTTTCAATATTTTGAAAGTTCTTCTTTTTGTTGTCTTTTTTTTTTTAATTTGTTGCTTTTACGGGTGATTTTGATGCTCTTTAGTTGATTTTGATAGAGGAAAAAATGTGACCCAGAATGTAACACATTGTATACTACTATGATCTTATGAATTTTCACACTTACGTATATTTTCTTTTTGTAATGATTGCTGCTTTGGCAGCTGCTGCTGCAACAGGATTGGCGGTTGCTGCTGCAACAAGATCAGCGGCTGCTGTAGAATTGGTGACTGCTGGAACAAAGGCAGCGATTGCTGTTGCTGCTGTAAAATTAGTGACTGCTGCTGGATCGGAGGCTGTGATAGCGGTAATTTCTGTGACAGTGATGGTGGTGGTGGCTGTTCCTGTTGCAGCGGCGGTTGTGGTGGCTGCTTCTGTGGCAGCGATGGTAGTGGTGGCTGCTTTTGTGGCAGCAATGGTAGTGGTTGCTGCTTTTGTGACAACGGCAGTAGTGGCGGTTGCTCCTGTGACAGCGGCGATGGTGGCGGCTGCTCCTGTGGCAGTGGCGGTTGTGGCGGCTGCTCCTGTGGCAGTGGCGGCTGCTCCTCTGGCAGTGGCGGCTGCTCCTCTGGCAGTGGCTGCTGTTCCTCTGACAGTGGCGGCTGCTCCTCTGGCAGTGGCGGCTGCTCCTCTGGCAGTAATAATAACTCCTCATGTGGCAACAATTGTTGCAATTTTTTTATTTGCCGTTGCAAATCCGCCATTTCTAGTTTTAATAGCCGGTTTTCCTTTTCCACAGTCATTATTATTATTTCATTAAGTTCGTCCATATTCTAAAAAAATTGAAATATAATTAATGTGTGCATAATATAGTTAAAAGATAATGTATGTCTGTGTGTATGTATGTGTATGCATGTGTGTAATTATCGAAAATGCAAATTTTTGTTTTTACTAAGGTTAGTCAAATGGACGTCTCGCAGATAATATATCATGATACACGGTAAAATATCTTGCACTAAGTCGCAGCAAGCTACAAAATACTCATGTGTATAATACGCGAGCCATCCGGTTGTAGTCTGCGAGTCGTCCACTTGATTTAATATATTCAATATTTCTTATAATAATGGAATTTCTTCATTAAATTTAATACAATGTAAGAGAGTAAGTTTAAGAAAGTGTAAATGTAAAGATTATTATTAATATTATAATATACTTACATTTTTTCTCTTCTGTTTTTTCTTGATGCACAATGGCATTATAATATACTAACATTTTTTCTCTTCTATTTTTTCTTGATGCACAATGGCAGCTGAGGATCGAGAGACTCATGGCACACAAAAAACGTAAGAAGTAAAACTTAACAGTAAAAAGGCTATTGCACATGAAAAACTATTAGTCGTAATCGTAATATGACTGTGATTGGTCGATTTGTTTACGGCCTTACGATTACAACTAAAACTTTTTCACGTGTAATGGCCATGTAAATCGACAAATCATAGTCGAGCAGCCATGACCTTATTGCTCGATTGTAATTGGTCATACATAATATATATAATAAACTGCGCACTTCCCCATACGTCAGCGAATCGTCAGTAAGTGTTTGAGATTGCATTAAATTACATTTAAATTAATTTTTTCTTTGTCACATGGGCTTTGCATTATTACTCCATCGCGATCAAAGTCGAAAAACAATGTTCTTATCGCTATTATTATTTAAGGTTTTTTGGTGTTTTTTGACTTTTGAAGCCCATGTGACAAATAAGTTCTACACGAAAACACGCAAACAACTTTGTCGGTTAGCCGCGCGATAAACGGCTGCCGGCACGCGCGAGGCCGTGACGTAGCCCGTGACGTACGGGCCACCGGCCTATCACTCGCTCCGAATCTCATCTCGCGCCGATATTTCAAGGGGCGGCCAATAAAGTTTGGCGCCGCGTTGAATCTTCGAACCGAACTCGGAGGTTCAAATTCATTAGTAGCGAGATTAAAAAACCGCTATAAAAGGGCCCGCTCGCGAGGAGCGCCTGAGACACTCGCTTACGCGTTTAGTTATCGCATATTTAGTTACACCGCTTTTCGACACGCTTCGTTAACCGCTTACGACAACCGCTATTCCTTTTGTGAAACCGCTTACGACAACCGCTATTCTTTTGTGAATCGCCTATAACCGACCGAGCTTTTATTTGGAACTTTTGTAGAATTTGTGATCGTGTTAATTATTTTGTTGTAATTAAAAAACGTGAACTGTACTCGCGAGATTTATTTTCCGCGAACCAAAGGATCCTCGCACACACTTTTCTTATTTCGCCTCGCTCTCTAACAGTAAGAGACAATGAAGTTACATGTTCTCTTCGTCACACAATTTCCAGTGATATGTCTATGATAATTGGTCTATTCGTTTATGGTTGCGGTTGCGCCATCTGGATTATCGATTAGGTATTGTCACGATCTCTGCGTGGGATCAGTAATCTCCCTAACTTCTTAACTTATAGTTAAATGGGCTGTTTTTTTTAATGAGTATTTTCTTGTGCAAAACAAAGAACAGAAAAAATAGGAACAGAATTCTAATTGTAAGAAAGATTTGCATTATTAAATCAAGGTATGTCTAAAAAGGTTTTATATTTATTTGTAATATACATGAAAAAAAGAAGTACTGTTGTATTTATGATATAATTTTCATTCCCAAGAACATTATTAATAATTATTAATTTTAAGTAATTATTGAGTATATGAGATTAATAATTTAGTTTCCTAGCGTTACACATATTATCATATGTTGCGTTACATACATCGTTGCATATGTACAACACTTTTTGCTTTAAAATCTGTGGTTATACTTTTACTATTCTTTTCAATATATATGGAAAAGAAGTAATGTTGTAACATAATATATATGCTATAATGTATAGTACGTATTATTTGTGATTACCATTCCCAAGAATACCAATTTTGAATATTATTGAGTATGTGAAACTTCTCATTGACTTTAGGAAGTTAATAATTTATCTCTTGTGTTACACATATTGCAATATATATGGAAAATAAGTAATATACATTATTATATTATTTATAATAGTGTATACGTTGCGACGATTTTTCCTACCGTCTCGCGGCTGAGCGATAAACGCGGCCGCCGACTCGTTCTCTCCGTCGCGCGGGTGTAAATTGCGCCGACGAACAGGAGCTAATTCGCCGAAAGGGAGATGCGGAAGGGTCGTTGACAAAAACGGGAAAACGGAGAAAAAGATCCACGCCCCAGGTGGGAACGGGATGTTAGGAGTTCCGCGCCGAGTACCGTGACGAGATCCGAGAGATAATCGCGAGAATCAAACTTGGGCGCCAGATACGATCTTTCACGTATCAATTCACGAAACACGCGAAATAAACGCGAACGAAATTGCCGGAATTCGCCACGGGCTGACTAGCTCGCCTAACGGTAGAGGGGCAGGGCGAATGTTGTCCTAACGCGATAATTTATGCAAGAGGCGACAATTACGGAAACGACAAACACAACTGAAAAGAAACTCGCCAATTAAACAAAGAAATTAACAGATTTATTATAATAGCGGGAGCCGCAGCTCCTCGAGAATAGTAATGATAAACCGCGCGGATATACGGCGGCGGTAAAAGAAACGCGGCTGCGAGACTGGGTGTTAGACGCGGGGCGCGAAACCCCGAAGTGCGTACGCCGAGACCGCCCCGTTATATCGGCCGGAATGTTCGCTCGGCTTGAATTACGCCTCGCACTGCGAAGAAATGGAATATTACGTTCTTCTATAATTCGGGCGCAAGTCCGAATCAATTCTCGATATCACCTCGCCAAAGGCGACCTTATCGCCCACTATTACCGCTAAATTATTAATACGCAACTTAAAATTAACAGGCAATTAATACAACGCGGACATGCTTCGATTTCGGACGGACATGTTACGCAGAATCGAATGCTCGGCACACACGCACGCAATTCATGCAAGAATCGCGAGGAAACTCTCACAAAACGCGCTCACAATTTCGAGACGCGGTGCTTTATAACCGACACAACACGTCGAATTTACGCGATTCACACTTTCACATAACCCGTACAATAATCGTGAAAGAAAGTTGCACCGGACGTGCACGCAGAGTTTAGACGCGAAGATTCACAAACGAAAGACAAAAGTATATATAATATAACAAATTGACGCGAATCACACTCACACTCAAACGACCGACATACAGTACGAACGAGACTTAAACGCTAGACGTGCGAGAACCAACGCAAATATAATCTACGGAATCCGAATCTCCAGAGAGACGACACACGGTTTATTAACAACGCGAGATAATGTCTCGATCCGCGGAAACCGATATTTTCGAGGTTCCGGGGCTCGAATCGCTTGGCGACGTGGCCGTGACGCGAAAATCTACACTAAAGAATCGGGCTTAGCCCGTACACCAAAGTACGAATTCACGGCGACGACGACAGAACGAAACGATTCCGGGCGCGATCGCGAGTGGCGAATATGGCGGAGGACAACCTCACCGGTACTCTTCCTCTCGTGGTGGTTGCACGGGGTCAGCGACGTTGACGTCCTCTCCCTCGAGTCCGTCCCTCTCAGCTGCCGATCGCCGGGATCCTCTCCGCTCGCTCCCGTCTCGCTATCGCTCTCGTCCTCGCTCGGATATGCTCTCGCTCTCGCTCTTTTTCACACGCCGCTAATCTGCTCGCAAGCCCGCGCCAGTCTGATCCCGGATCGTCGCGATCCAGAATCGATACCTGTGGGCCAGCCGGGGCTGCGCACACGGGGTGCGTATTATCGCGACCAATCACGCGTTATAACGCGTTATGGCCGGCGGGCGGCGCGCTCACGGTCGTATCTACAGGATTGCAGCCCCTCCGCGGGGACCGGATCCGCACGGGCCTGTGTCCTTGCGCGAGGATCCTCTCTCTGTCCCGTGCGTTGCGCATCACGTGTGCGGGTCCTGATCCCGCCGTGACGTAGTTAGACGTTAGATGCTTTGAATTTTCGGATTGCTGGCTCCTTGCCCCTCGGCGGTCATCCTTGATTGACGATGATATTTTCCGTGATGTTTTACTGATTCCCCGCTCTTTCTTCCGGTGAAGCTCCCTACTCAAATCATCATACAAAAAGAAACAACAAACGGAATTAATATTAAGCATGAAATCTCGATCAATGACGCCTCTGGAGGTAACGGTACGGTTCTCGCAATTATTCGACTGGCGCGGCCCTTCAGCCCGCGCTTTTCGATCGGAGAGGGACTCGGCGGATGCGCGCGAGACGGCAACGTCACAACGTATACTAGAAAACTGATGAGTTAATAATTTAGTTTCCTAGCGTTACACATTTTATCATATATTGCGTTACATACATCATTGCATATGTACAACACTTTTTGCTTTAAAATCTGTGGTTATATTTTTACTATTCTTTTCAATATATATGGAAAAGAAGTAATGTTGTAACATAATATATATGCTATAATGTATAGTATGTATTATTTGTGATTACCATTCCCAAGAATACCAATTTTGAATATTATTGAGTATGTGAGACTTCTTATTGACTTTAGGAAGTTAATAATTTATCTCTTTTGCGTTACACATATTGCAATATATATGGAAAATAAGTAATATACATTATTATATTATTTATGATAGTATATACTATATATTTTAAAATTTATTACTTTTCCAGGATATTTGTGATTTTGAAGAAGACAAACTTTGATTATTGAGACTTCTCATTTGCTTTGGGAAACTGCGTTCCAATTTGATTATTGAGGTACACAATATTATATTTTTGTTATATTGCTAGTGATCTTTTATGTTTTATTTAATATTGGAGAAATAAATGAATTCTATATATACATATATTATATATATGTGGCGGTTCGAGAAACCACCACAATTACGCGCGAACTACCCGGTAGACGCGCGAACGAATTCTCACGCGCGGAGCACGTGAAACCCGCGCGCGAGCACCGCGCGAACCACGAAGGCTCGCCGTGAGGCGGCCACGAGCGGGAGTCGGCGCCAGCAAGTGAAATCCAGTGAGTGGGGTTTATAAGACGGCGCACGGCGAGAAGATTTTGATTCACGGCCCGCTCTGACTAAGGAAAGGACCTCCTGCCCGATAGTCAGTCCGAGCTTACGAATTCTTTTGTATAGCGACAGCCTACGCTGCCTCCTGTATTACCACAGGACCTGAGTCTTCCTCGACCACAGCTGCCTCCCACTTCACCCGGGACTAGTTGGCAGCCCTTCTGTGAGAGAGAAAAGACAACAGGATACAGGCGACCGAACGTGCACAAGCTACAGGGAGTGGAAGCTACACCCGATAGAGCTGGCGCCCGTGGAATTCACCCGACCTCCACGCTTCTTCCTGAGCCAGTGGGACATCCGGGTACGGCGGTACACGTCACCATGACGCCGTGGGGCCTGCCGCCGCCTCTACTTTCACCGCTAGCGGCCTCTCCACTCCACCATCGAGACAATTGGACACAGTCGCAGCCGGCTATACGCATCCATCGCGGCACTCAATGCCCCTCACGGGAATTAGCGGACGGCGCTACTCAGTACGGCAGTGACTGGGAGATCACCACCCAAGAGACGGCTACGCAGACGGAGACGGCTCGGGAAGAGCCTAGCTATACGCCCCCAGGGACTCCACCAGCTCTTCCACGCGTACCCTCGCCCGAGCTACCGTACATCGGTTCCCTCCACATAACCAAAGCCGAGCCTCGTATCACTTGGCGGGAACGCTCTCAGCGTTAACCCGTAAACGGCCCTTTTCAGGGCCACCACAAACTAGATAATTGTAAATTGTACATAGAGACTGTAAATATATTTTATTGTTACCCTTAGAAAAGAAGTCTCGTGATTGACTTCACCTCTTTACGCTCTACCTAGCCCTCGCGCCATCTTCCGAAGGCGAACACGCCTCTATACAACCCACATATATATATACAGGGTGGTCCGTTTTAAAAGAGCCAGTCAAATATCTCGAAAAATATGGAAGATACGGAAAAACGTTTCAGATAAAAGTTGTTTGGTTCGAAGGGGGACATAAGATGGTGCCATTGATGTGACCTTGGATAGTCATTTGAAGGTCACTTTCAATTTCTTAAATGGAAACCCCCATTTTCCATTGCATATTCTTATAACTTATGTCGAGAGCTTTCCAAAACACTATAATAAAGTATTTTTTCATTAACTACTTTTTGAGTTATTTTATATTTTAATCTGACATATTTTGATATAAAAAATAAAATATCTCGTAAAATATTTAGTTTTCGATAATCTTACCGTAATACTTTTATGTACAGAATAATGAGACAAATCAATTAGTGTAAAGAAAAAAAAAAATAATTGTTTAAAAAAATACATTGTAAATAATTACATACTTTCTCTTAAAAATAATTATTTTTTTTATACTAATTGATTTGTCTCATTATTCTGTACATAAAAGTATTACGGTAAGATTATCGAAAACTAAATATTTTACGAGATATTTTATTTTTTATATCAAAATATGTCAGATTAAAATATAAAATAACTCAAAGAGTAGTTAATGAAAAAATACTTTATTATAGTGTTTTGGAAAGCTCTCGATATAAGTTATAAGAATATGCAATGAAAACTAGGGGTTTCTATTTAAGAAATTGAAAGTGACCTTCATGTGGCCTTCAAATGACTATCCAAGGTCACATCAATGGCACCATCTTATGTCCCCCTTCGAACCAAACAACTTTTGTCTGAAACGTTTTTCCGTATCTTCCATATTTTTCGAGATATTTGACTGGCTCTTTTAAAATGGACCACCCTGTATATATACAAATAAATACAGGGTGTCCTAGACCACCCGTACACCCCTTTTCTTTCAAAAACTAAGCATTTTAGAGAAAAACGTTTTAAACAAAAACTGTATGGTTTTGAGGGGAACATAAGATGGTGTCATTGGTTTGACCTTGGATGGCATCGTTAAGGTCAAGTCAAGGACACCTTTAATTTCTTAAATGGAACCCCCCATTTTTATTACATATTATTGTAGCTTATCTCGAGAGCTTTTCAAAATACTATAATAAAGTATTTTTTCAGTAATACTTTTTGAGTTATTTTATATTTTAATCTGACATTTTTTTGATATAAAATATAAAATATCTCGTAAAATATTTAGTTTTCGATAATCTTACCGTAATACTTTTATGTACAAAATAATGAGACAAATCAATTAGTAAAAAAAAAATAATTGTTTTTAAGAAAAAGTATGTAATTATATACAATGTATTTTGTTAAACAATTATTTTTTTTTTCTTTACACTAATTGATTTGTCTCATTATTCTGTACATAAAAGTATTACGGTATGTTCGAAATCGAACTCAAATAATTACTAATAGCAATTAGCCACGATAAAGACCACTACAATAAAGCGCCGATTAATCGCGCTCGAAATTTGGCGCGTCAGCCGCCATCTCGCGCGTCGCACGGCGCGCGACAAATAGGAGCGCGCTTCAACAGCGGCGCTCCGCGAATCGCGCCAGGCCCGCGGCATCGCTTGTGCCTATCGATGCGGGCCACGCAGCGGTCACCCGGGAGAGCCTAAAACGACAAACAAATTGTAATAACAACGTTCAAAATTTAACTAATCATCGAAAATAACAACCGACGCGAATTTTGAGACAAACACGTAGAAAATTCTAGAACACAAAAAGGACGTTTGTATAAAAGCTCTCTCGGGGTACCGCCGGACGCACTCGATCGAGATTCATCCGTGACAGTGTGTGCTTATATCGTTTAAACGCTCGCTATAGAAAAGTCGCTCGCTTTTCTAATTCGTACGCTCGATTAAGAAACGCGAAGTTCACGATTATCATAAAAGAGATTTCTCATCGCTCGCGATTAATCTCTCGTTGTTAAAACGCGCCGTTTATTCCGTCGCTCGCGGAATCGCGCCGTTTACACCGTCGCTTGCGATATTCGCGATATATCCGTCGCTCGCGGAGATTATCGCTCGGAGTAACGCTCCCGGTCGCTCGCCGGAGCAATCACTCGGTTAAGATTAGCATAAATCTGATCGACAAAGAACTTGTTAACTATTTATTGTTCTTAATAAATTGACTGTCTTTTTTACAAAACACTATCATGTCCATTTCACGCGATCCTCGCGCTCCCGCGTTCACTCGCGCACATTTTCTGGTCCTTCGAGCCGGATACTTCGAAACCGGCATCCGCGTAGTGTGTGGTGAACCACTTGGTGAGCCTCTCCTATGCTTTTCGGAGAGGAAGTGAGCAATTCCCAGGACGAGATTCCTCACTGTGAGGACCTGAAAGAGACATGGAGTCGTTAGTCCTAGCGCAACACTAGCTCTGCAGTCGTATCTCTCGCACGTACGACAATTTGAAAAAGGCAGGACAAGCTAAAATCAATAAGGGGCTTATAGCGACTACGCTCAAGTTGCTGGACGCTAAATGGGCTAAGTTTGAGGAGTAGCACGAGCTACTGGTCGCTGAGTATGGAGCGGAAGTCAGGAAACATGAGTACGGGACAAACGACTTTCTCGGTCAAGTAGAGGAGGTCTATGTGATCCAGCGCGCTGCTGTCCTTGAGCTGGAAGAAGCTCTCGCTCAGCCAGCTTCCCCGAAGACTGGATCGAGGCTCTCTGGAGACGAGTTGCGAGCGGCATCCCGTACGACTCTCCCGCGAATCCAACTTCCCAGCTTCTCCGGGAGATACGAGGACTGGCCGGCGTTCCGTGACTTGTTCCAGTCCATCATCGGCAAGGACTTTTCAATCGCTCAGGTAGAGAAGATGCACTACCTGAAGACCTGTCTAAAAGGTGAGGCAGAGTTATTAATTCGTAATATCGCCACGACGGGAGACAATTATGACAGTGCGTGGGAAATGTTAAGCGCGTACTATGAGAACACACGGTTGTTAGTGCGCGCGTATCTCGCGAATTTCCTCTCACTTCAGAAAATGAAGAGTGAATCACCGGGCGACCTCAGAAAGATATTTCATTGTCTGAAAGCGACTGTCAGTTCCCTGGAAAATATCGGACGACCTATCGACTGTAGTGAGGACCTATTAGTATATCTATCGGTCGAACTCCTCGACACGCGCTCTTGCCGCAAGTGGGAAAACTCGATCAGCGATTCCAAGGAACCTCCGTCGTTCGACAAGCTCGAGCTATTCCTCGATAGACGGCTGCATACCCTGGAGTCGATGCTACCTATCAAGGCCGATGGCGCCTCGAGCAAACCAGGGAGTAGCATTCCGAAGTCCACGCGCAGCCACTTCACCAGCAAGCAGGAGCTCAAACCAGAGGTCAAGCGCGGTCGCTGCGCCCTATGCCAGCGCGATCACTTCTTGATGCTTTGTGAGGGGTACAAGAAGAAGACGGCGCTCGAACGGAAGCAACTCGTCGAGGCCAGCAAATTATATTTGAATTGCCTCGGTCGGCACCAGGTAGGAGAGTGCGCTTCCAAGAAAGCGTGCTCGGTGTGTGATGCGCGTCACCATTCCTCGCTGCACGATGCCTGCCGCGAAACCGCGGTTGTGAAATCCTCGCACATTGCGCAAGGACCTTCAGACAAGCCAGTCATAGTGCTCCTCGCAACAGCCCGCGTCCGCGTCGCCGACCGACACGGAGTGTTACACCCCGCGCGCGCTCTCATCGACCAGGGCTCGGAGTCGTCGATCATTTCCGAGCGCCTTGCGCAAAGACTGAGACTACCACGCTCACCCGCGTCGGTCAGCGTATTCGGGGTTGGTGGGCAGAAGTCCGGTCATGCCAAAGGTCGCGTCGCCCTCTCGCTTTCGTCGCGACACGGAGGTGCAACGATGTCTATCCCCGCGCTCGTGCTTCCGCGGATCACCGTCTACGCCGGCGGAATAGACTCCAGGGCTAGAGATTGGCCTCACCTACAGGGATTGGAGCTGGCGGATCCAGAGTACGGCGCCTCGGACCCAGTCGACATACTCCTCGGAGCAGATATCCACGCCGCCATCCTCTGCTAAGGCCTGCGCAAAGGACGCCACCGCGAACCGGTGGCCCAAAACACAAAGCTCGGGTGGATCCTATCGGGAGCTATAGGTGAAGCCGCCGTTTCTTTAAGGGTCCATACTAACCAGTGCCGTGTCGAGGAGGATCTGACGGGAATGGTGCGCCGCTTCTGGGAGCAGGAAGAGATGCCGACGGCCGCCACAGCTCTGTCCAAGGACGATCAAGAGTGCGAGGAGCACTTCGTCCGCACGCATACCCGAGGGCCCGACGGGCGATACACAGTGCGCCTTCCTGTCGTTGAGCCGCTGCCGGAACCCGTCGAGCAGCACTACGAGTACTCAAACACATGGAGGTCAGATTCTCTCGAGACGCCTCGTTCTATGGGTTGTACGCCGATTTTCTGCGCCAATATGCCGACTTACAGCACATGACGCCTGCCTCACCGGACGCTGACCTGGTCAACAAGCGGCTCTGCTACCTTCCTCATCACGGCGTGATGCGGGAAGCGAGCTCCACGACCAAGCTGCGGGTCGTTTTCAATGGCTCGTCAAAATTGCCGTCGGGAGAGACCCTCAATCAGCACCTGCAAGTCGGACCGAACTTGCTACCGCCGCTCGCTGATATTCTGCTGCGGTGGCGTCGTCATCGATACGCCATTGCCTCGGACATCGAAAAAATGTATAGGCAGATCGACGTCCACCTTCAGGATCGCGACCTGCAAAAGATCGTGTGGCGTGAAGATACAGACATGGACATCAAGGAATTCCAACTCAACACAGTGACTTACGGGCTGGCTTGCGCTCCTTATTTGGCGATCCGCACCCTCCGCCAACTCGCGGATGACGAAGCCTCCAGGTGGCCCCTCGGTGCGGACGTCCTTCGACGGGACGTCTACATGGACGACGTCCTGACGGGGGCACCAACCGTGGCTGAGACTGAGGAGATCCAGCAGCAACTCACGCAGATCTGCAGGGCGGGCGGCTTCCCGCTGAAGAAGTGGTCGGCCAACCATGCGTCATTGCTCGAGAGCCTGCCAGCGGAGGACCTTCTACAGCGGAAGCCCCGGTGGTGGCAACCAGGTGAGAGCCACGCTACCTTGGGCCTCAGATGGCACCCGCACGATGACAACTTCGCCTTCTCGACGCCAACGATGCAGCTGGACAGGATATCTAAAAGGACAGTCCTGTCACTAATGGCCAAGTTATTTGACCCTATGGGATGGCTCGCACCCACCACGGTGCGAGCCAAGATACTTATACAGTCGACGTGGTTACTGGGAGTCGACTGGGACACACCGCTCCCCGATGGCGACGCTCAGCGGTGGCTGGAGTTCCAGGCGGAGCTAGCGCTTTTGGAGAGCATCCGAGTTCCCCGCTGGTTGAATAGCGGAACTGGCTGCCGGAGGGAAATCCATGGCTTCGCCGGCGCATCTGAAAGAGCCTACGCCGCAGTCGCTTACCTGCGGACAGAGGATCGGGAAGGATGGGTAGAGGTCGCGCTAGTTACCGCGAAAACCAAGGTAGCGCCGTTAAAACAAATAACGTTACCGCGTTTAGAACTTTGTGCAGCAACGCTGCTCGCTCGGCTCAGCAATCACATCCGTCACGTCCTGGAAGCAACGGAGGTGCCCCTTCACCTCTGGTCGGACTCTACCGTAGCTCTAGGATGGATCCGTGGACACCCGACTTCTTGGAAGACGTACGTGGCCAACCGAGTGTCGGAGATCCAGACATCCTTGCCGGACGCCCGGTGGCATCACATCCCCGGCAGAGACAACCCGGCGGATTGTGCTTCACGTGGGCTGTCGCCAAAAAAGCTGGTCAATCACTCCCTCTGGTGGCACGGACCTCCCTGGCTGCGAGCTGAGACGGAACGTTGGGCGACCTCCGATGATGAGAACAGCGATAACGAGCTCCCAGAACGACGCACGCTAGTGCACTCTGCGAACATGGGCAAAGAGTCCACCGAGGAGCCGGATATGCTAAGCCGGTATTCCACGCTCCATCGGCTGCTGCGGATCTCGGCCTGGTGTCGCCGCTGGCTTCGTCGTCATCAGGAGAAGCAAGCGCGCGACGTACGGGCCAATCCTGCAGTCCGGCTCGTCCTTGGGGCCCCCGAAGTCGAGGAAGCGCGCCTGGATTGGATCCGAGTCGTCCAAGCTGCCAACTACAAGGAGGAATTAGCAACCATCACGAAGGGCAGACCCCTGCCTACACGCAGCAAATTTATCCGGTTAACTCCTTTCAGAGACACCCAGGAAATCCTCAGAGTCGGCGGTCGGATCAAGCGCGCTCTTTTCTCCTTTGACGCCAGGCACCTTATCATCTTGCCAGGAGGGTCAACATTTACTCGACTCGTCATCGAGGCGTGCCATCGCTGGACCTTGCACGGGGGCGTGCAGCTGACCCTTGGCTCCATACGCCAGGAGTACTGGATTCCCCGCGGACGGGCGCTCGTCAAGAGCTGCCTCCACCGCTGCCTAACGTGCCTGCGATGGCGGGCGGCACCCCCGCAACCACTCATGGGGGACCTGCCGCGGAATCGAGTGACACCGGCTCGGCCCTTCCTCCATACAGGTGTCGACTACGCGGGACCAATGTGGCTACGAACCTTCAAGGGACGAGGGCAACGCGCTACAAAGGCCTTCCTGGTGGTCTTCGCCTGCCTCAGCACCTGCGCCGTCCACCTCGATGTCGCCTCGGATTATTCCTCCGACGCCTTCCTGGCCGCGCTGCGTCGGCTCATCGCACGCCGTGGGCTGTGTCGAGCCCTCTATAGCGACTGCGGCACTAACTTCGTGGGCGCCAACGCCCAACTGCGAGCGCTCTTCGCAGCCAGCGGTCAGGAAGGACAGCTTATCGCGAGAGGCCTCGCCTCCGGCGGCGCCCAATTTCGGTGGACTTTGGGAGGCGGCTGTCAAGGCAGCGAAGCACCACCTGCGGCGCGTCATCGGCGACGAGAAGCTGACGTACGAGGAGATGGCCACCCTGTTAGCGCAAATAGAATCGTGCCTCAATTCTCGTCCCTTACAGGCCTTGTCGGACGACCCGGACGACCTGGAGGCGCTTACGCCCGGCCACTTCCTCGTCGGCACAGCACTCAACGCCGTTCCGGAGCCGTCCCTCGCCATGGAAGCCACGACGAGATTATCCCGGTGGCAGCATCTTCAACAGTTACGGGACCATTTCTGGAGCCGGTGGTCCCGGGAGTACCTCCATTCTCTGACGGCCTAAATGGTGCAAAGCCGACGAGGAGGTACGCGAAGGCCGACTGTGCCTCCTAAGGAGCGAAACGACGCCGCCGAATAAGTGGCCCCTCGCCAGGATCGACCGCGTGCATCCCGGGGAAGACGGGGTCGTCCGGGTCGTCGTCGTGCGCACCGCCACCTCTAGTTTTAAGCGACCACTGTCGAAAATTATCCTCCTCCCGGTCAGCACGGCACTGGAGAACGACGCGTAACAAAAAAAAAAAAACCATTTAATACTGTATTGTCGGTAGGAATAAATTCGGGTTACGCGAATTTACACTTACAGTTGACACTGCACACTTTACCTCACAATACGTCTACACGAAACACACACTCCACCCCACATACACACAGTCAAAAGCACACCAGACACCGCACAGAAAGGAGTCGCGAAACTTTCGCCAAAACATCGGCTTAACACACTCGCGATATTACACAGATTAACTGTAGCCAAAAATAAGAATGGAACGCGCATTCCATCGCGCCGTACCGCACTCCGCCGGCCGTTCGCCTTAGCGTCACGCTCGCGCCGCGTGGCCACGAGGTGACATCAGCAGCACATAACCGGTCCGCGGTAAGACGGGCAGCAACGCGGTTAATTTTGTATGTTGCATCATACAAGGCGGGCGGAATGTTCGAAATCGAACTCAAATAATTACTAATAGCAATTAGCCACGATAAAGACCACTACAATAAAGCGCCGATTAATCGCGCTCGAAATTTGGCGCGTCAGCCGCCATCTCGCGCGGCACGGCGCGCGACAAATAGGAGCGCGCTCCAACAGCGGCGCTACGCGAATCGCGCCAGGCCCGCGGCATCGCTCGTGCCTATCGATGCGGGCCACGCAGCGGTCACCCGGGAGAGCCTAAAACGACAAACAAATTGTAATAACAACGTTCAAAATTTAACTAATCATCGAAAATAACAACCGACGCGAATTTTGAGACAAACACGTAGAAAATTCTAGAACTCAAAAAGGACGTTTGTATAAAAGCTCTCTCGGGGAACCGCCGGGCGCACTCGATCGAGATTCATCCGTGACAGTGTGCGCTTATATCGTTTAAACGCTCGCTATAGAAAAGTCGCTCGCTTTTCTAATTCGTACGCTCGATTACGAAACGCGAAGTTCACGATTATCATAAAAGAGATTTCTCGTCGCTCGCGATTAATCTCTCGTTGTTAAAACGCGCTGTTTATTCCGTCGCTCGCGGAATCGCGCCGTTTACACCGTCGCTTGCGGTATTCGCGATATATCCGTCGCTCGCGGAGATTATCGTAACGCTCCCGGTCGCTCGCCGGAGCAATCACTCAGTTAAGATTAGCATAAATCTGATCGACAAAGAACTTGTTAACTATTTATTGTTCTTAATAAATTGACTGCCTTTTTTACAAAACACTATCGTGTCCATTTCACGCGATCCTCGCGCTCCCGCGTTCACTCGCGCACACGGTAAGATTATCGAAAACTAAATATTTTACGAGATATTTTAATTTTTATATCAAAATATGTCAGATTAAAATATAAAATAATTAAAAAAGAACTTAATGAAAAAATACTTTATTATAGTGTTTTGAAAAGCTCTCGAGATAAGCTACAAGAATATGCAATAAAAAATAGGGGATTCCATTTAAGAAATTAAAGGTGTCCTTGACTTGACCTTAACGATGCCATCCAAGGTCAAACCAATGACACCATCTTATGTTCCCCTCAAAACCATACAAATTTTTTTCAAAACGTTTTTCTCTAAAATGCTTAGTTTTTGAAAGAAAAGGGGTGTACGGGTGGTCTAGGACACCCTGTATAGCATAAATTTTTATTTAGTTAGCGCAACTTTTTAATATTGCTAATGATAGAAATTGAGATGTATAATAAGATGTATATAATTACTTGGATATTTTTCATATTAATATAATCTATATTTCTAAAATATTTATTTATTTTTCTTATACTATTTAATTAATATTTTAATATAAAAATGTTATGTGTTTATTACTCATTTATGTTATGCTATGTATACATATAACTTTCTTTATTTTACTTTTTTATAATTATTGCTAAGCTAATTAATAAAATTACTTATTAATTATACTTATTAAAGTGTTTATTATATGATATAAACTATATATTATATGACACATTATTTGTTTTCCTATGTCTTCCCGGAAAAAAGTCGATATAAATATATACAATTATATAGAAAATATGTTCATATATGTTACGTGTTTATTGTTAATTTATATTATGCTATGTATATAGGATATACAAAAAGTGTCAGAATCTTTTAATATTTTGGAAAATATGCATAATATTGAAAAATATTTCATATTTCAGACTTTATTTTACAAGTATAAATATTATATTTTATTATTTTATATTAAAATATAATATTTATACTTGTAAAATAAATTTGTCTGAAATATGAAATATTTTTTAATACTATGCTCATTTTTCAAAATCAAAATATAAAATATCAATGAAAATATAAAATATCTTGTAAGCCATTTACTTTTTGGTTATGCTACCTTTATAACTTTTCATGCAAAGAATCTACTTACGTAAAATAATAGAGTAATTCTATTTAAAGAAACAAAATTGACCTTCACATGACCTTCAAAAATAATCGTTAGTTAAATCACCAACTTTTTTTTCTCAAATTTTCTCTAATTCTCTGTATTCATGTACAGGAAAAATAAGAATTACAAAATACTTGAAAGGATAATTTTTCCATTGTTTTTTGAAAAAAAGTGAAGCTTGATATATAATTATATCCAATTATTATTTATAATTCCAATTTTATTTGTTGTGAAAATTATTTTATGTGGATAAAGATTATAATAAATTAATTTATTTTTAATTTACTATTAATTTTACTATGGAAATAAGAAAATTATTTATTAATTATGCATGTATATTAAAATATTTATTTTATTTTTTTTACATTGCTTTTATTATTATTGTTAATTATATCAAATTAATTTTCTGCAAAAAAAGTGGGACTTATAATTAAAATGATTAGAATGATGACAATTCTGTGCATTTATCTAGGAATAGCGGCCTCTCAAGAATTAGCGATTAGAATAAGCAAGTGAATACAAAATCAGACAATAAAAGGTAAGTTAATCAACTTCATTTTTTCTTTTTTTTTTCTTTTCTTTTTCTCTTCTTCTTTAATTTCATTTTAAAAACTATACTAGAGAGACTACTGTGTGCCCATAAAAACCGGCTGCTGTGCGCCTACAGAAAACGTCTGCTGTGCGCCTGCAAAAAAACGGCTGCTGTGCGCCTATAGAAAACGGCTGCTGTGCGCCTCCAGAAAACGGCTGCTGTGCGCCTATAGAAAACGGCTGTTGTGCGCTTCCAGAAAACGGCTGTTGTGCGCTTCCAGAAAACGGCTGCTGTGCGCCAATATAGTACGCTAATATAGAATTGCTATACGCTAATACAGAGCTGTTGTG
>CAJQTV010001429.1:0-12459 GCA_907163055.1 Formica aquilonia x Formica polyctena | reverse complement strand
TTGATCTGTTATAAAAATTTTCGGCAAGTCTCACTTACAGGCACGTAACTAAGTCGTTCCGAACGAAGGAAACTTGCGTACATAGCGATCTTATTTTTGTGAGCCGAGAAGCGTCGTTCCTCAAATTCCTTGATGTGTTATGAAAATTTTCGGCAAATCTCACTTACAGGAACGTAATTAAGTCGTTCCGAACGAAGGAAACTTGCGTACATAGCGATCTTATCTCTGTGAGCCGAGAAGCGTTGTTCCTCAATTTCCTTGATGTGTTATGAAAATTTTCGGCAAATCTCACTTACAGATACGTAACTAAGTCGTTCCGAACGAAGGAAACTTGCGTACATAGCGATCTTAGCTCTGTGAGCCGAGAAGCGTTGTTCCTCAATTTCCTTGATGTGTTATGAAAATTTTCGGCAAATCTCACTTACAGGTACGTAACTAAGTCGTTCCGAACGAAGGAAACTTGCGTACATAGCGATCTTATCTCTGTGTGCCGAGAAGCGTTGTTCCTCAATTTCCTTGATGTGTTATGAAAATTTTCGGCAAATCTCACTTACAGGCACGTAACTAAGTCGTTCCGAACGAAGGAAACATGCATACATAGCGATCTTATCTCTGTCAGCCGAGCATCTCTCTTCCACAACTCGATGGATTTGCTATATAACTTTTCGGCAATCTCACTTACAGGCACGTAACTAAGTCGTTCCGAACGAAGGAAACTTGCGTACATAGCGATCTTATCTCTGTGAGCCGAGAAGCGTTGTTCCTCAATTTCCTTGATGTGTTATGAAAATTTTCGGCAAGTCTCACTTACAGGCACGTAACTAAGTCGTTCCGAACGAAGGAAACTTGCGTACACTTCCATCTTAGCTTGTGAGCCGAGAAGCGTTGTTCCTCAATTTCCTTGATGTGTTATGAAAATTTTCGGCAAATCTCGTCTACAGGCACGTAACTAAGTCGTTCCGAACGAAGGAAACTTGCGTACATAGCGATCTTAGCTCTGTGTGAGCCGGGAAGCGTTGTTCCTCAATTTCCTTGATGTGTTATAAAAATTTTTGGCAAATCTCACTTACAGGAACGTAACTAAGTCGTTCCGAACGAAGGAAACTTGCGTACATAGCGATTCTTATCTTTGTGAGCCGAGAAGCGTTGTTCCTCAATTTCCTTGATGTGTTATAAAAATTTTCGGCAAATCTCACTTACAGGAACGTAACTAAGTCGTTCCGAACGAAGGAAACTTGCGTACATAGCGATCTTATCTCTGTGAGCCGAGAAGCGTTGTTCCTCAATTTCCTTGATGTGTTATGAAAAATTTTCGGCAAATCTCACTTACAGGAACGTAACTAAGTCGTTCCGAACGAAGGAAACTTGCGTACATAGCGATCTTATCTCTGTGAGCCGAGAAGCGTTGTTCCTCAATTTCCTTGATGTGTTATGAAAATTTTCGGCAAATCTCGTTTACAGGCACGTAACTAAGTCGTTCCGAACGAAGGAAACTTGCGTACATAGCGATCTTATCTCTGTGAGCCGAGAAGCGTTGTTCCTCAATTTCCTTGATGTGTTATGAAAATTTTCGGCAAATCTCACTTACAGGCACGTAACTAAGTCGTTCCGAACGAAGGAAACTTGCGTACATAGCGATCTTATCTCTGTGAGCCGAGAAGCGTTGTTCCTCAATTTCCTTGATGTGTTATGAAAATTTTCGGCAAATCTCACTTACAGGTACGTAACTAAGTCGTTCCGAACGAAGGAAACTTGCGTACATAGCGATCTTAGCTCTGTGAGCCGAGAAGCGTTGTTCCTCAATTTCCTTGATGTGTTATAAAAATTTTTGGCAAATCTCACTTACAGGAAACGTAACTCGTTCCGAACGTTCCGAAAACTTGCGTACATAGCGATCTTATCTTTGTGAGCCGAGAAGCGTTGTTCCTCAATTTCCTTGATGTGTTATAAAAATTTTGTGCAAATCTCACTTACAGGAACGTAACTAAGTCGTTCCGAACGAAGGAAACTTGCGTACATAGCGATCTTATCTCTGTTTCCTTGATGTGTTATAAAAATTTTCGGAAAATCTCATTCACAAGCACGTAACTTAGTCGTTGCGAACGAAGGAAACTTGCGTACAAAAGCGATCTTATCTCTGTGAGCCGAGAAGCGTTGTTCCTCAATTTGGGTGACACCCGTTCGGACACGGAACGATCGGACACCGCTCGATGGGACACGCAGTACGGAACACGGAACGATCGGACACTGCACGATCGGACACAGAATTAGCGGACACCGCACCATCGGACACCGCACAATCGGACACGCACACTGCACGATCGGACACTGCACGATTGGACACCGCACGATCGGACACTGCACGATTGGACACCGCACGATTGGACACTGCACGATTGGACACCGCACGATTGGACACTGCACGATTGGACACCGCACGATTGGACACCGCACGATTGGACACGCACACTGCACGATTGGACACTGCACGATTGGACACTGCACGATTGGACACTGCACGATTGGACAACGTACGATTGGACACTGCACGATTGGACACCGCATCATTGGACACTGCACGATTGGACACCGCACGATTGGACACTGCACAATTGGACACCACATTATTGGACAGTGCACGATTGGACACCGCACGATTGAACACTGCACGATTGGACACAGTGGTTTCCGCCCCCCCCCTTCGGGGGGGCTCCACTATCATAAAACTAGACAAATAAGTTTGCGTTGAACCTCGCTTCGCGTGGAAAGTTGTAAACCTATGTAGAACCTTACTACGCATTAAAAAGTATATGAGTGTGGGCAGTATGTTCCGCCCCCCTACTGGTGGGTTCCACTTCCGGAAGATATAACCTAACCCATACCTATTTCTGATTTAAAACTAAAATTTATGCTTCTGCTTGTGCCCTCTTTATGCATAATTACCGGTTTCCAATCGTACGGTGTCCAATCGTGCGGTGTGCAATCGTGCAGTGTCCAATCGTACGGTGTCCAATAGTGCAGTGTCCAATCGTGCAGTGTGCGTGTCCAATTGTGTGGTGTACAACCGTGCAGTGTCTAATCGTGCGGTGCAGTGATGCCAGAATTGAGACGCGAGCAACATGCAACCGAGGTGGAGGGGATAACACACACAAGCGCAAACCGCGTACGTGTGAGCTCGGTGCTTCGGCTAGCTTCGGATAGCAGAAGAGGACAGATATACTGTTTTCTGTCTCTCTTCTTCCTATCGAGCCGGCAACTATAGCGACGGGCGTACGGGCGACAGCGACGGGCGATGTTGCTCGCTTCTTGATTCTTGATATACATGAGCGTTAAATGTTTTTTTTTTTTTTTACAGCCTTTTCATGTCATATAATAAATGTTTTTTCCAACTTTCCTTCCTACATTATATATTAAATGATTTCTCACGCTTTCGATATTATATATTTATATTAGAGTTATAAGAGAAAATGCATTATTACATTAAAACAATATTGCTTTAATTAATTTTTTTTTTGTTTAGGTATACTGCATATAAAAATATTCTAGTAAAATACTCTAAGATTGAACATTATATTAAACATTTAATATTCTACATACATAGAAAAAAATAATTTTATAGTAGAAAATTTTATTTTATTCGAGAAAAATATTTATTCGGTGAATTTTAATAACGTTTTGTTTATATTTAAATCTTTAAGTTTCTTAAGTAAAATATATTTATTTAGTAAATATAATAAATATTAAATATATTTTTCTTATCAAAAACAACATCTAGATTATTAAAAAATATTATTTAAATGAAAAGAAATTATACAAAGATAAAAAATGAATATTGCTAGAACAAATCAAATAATTTTTGTTAATAATATACTGAAAGAATAAATATATATATATATATATATATATATATATATATTATGCCAGCATTTTTATATGTTTAAATAAAAAAATATGTATTAATTAAAGCAGTATTGTTTTAATGTAATAATGTATTTTCTTATAACTCTGGTATAAATATATAGTATCAAAAGGCTGTAAATACATTTTTAAATTGGAGAAATAATATTTGCAATTGTAAATATATTTACAAAGCATTGGGATTTAACTCAATAAAATAAATAATAAATTTTGGAAATAGTTACAAATTTCATTTATACAACTCGAGATATATAATTTATATGAGAATTAAACTCCTACATTTTGTGCTTCAAACAAACAGTTTACAAATATTTATCGTGCTCAATTCAATCAGTTTAATATTCTGAATCTTGTGTTGAGCTTATATCAGATATAATCAGAAATTAAACTGATTGAACACTACTACGCTTTAAATCCTATATTACTAGCCAAACTTTTTATATCCATTTGTAAGAATGCGAGAAAATACATCATCTAACGAAGAAATTAGTAAATCGCTCACATATTTAAATGAAATGAATTGATTTTTAATAACAAAAAATCTAATTGTCTAAAATACATATTTGATTAAATATTATATATTGATTAGTATTATGTATTTAGGATGGCTTTACATAATGAATGGTGCTTTTCCACACCACCCATGGGGTATCACCAATGGCGCGTTCGGTTTTTTAAAGTGGACCTTCGCCTGGAGCCCTATTATACCACTGTATGTTATATATTATATTGTATCTTTCATTTACAAGTGTGATGTGTTTTATAGGGTACAAGATATTTTTTACATACTTGTTTTTTAAAAGTGTGATGTCTTTTACAGACAAGATATTTTTTTACACACTTGTTTTTTACAAGTGTGATGTCTTTTACAGACAAGATATTTTTTACACACTTGTATTTTAAAAATGTGATGTTTTTTACAAACGAGATATATATTACATACTTGTTTTTTACAAGTGTGATGTCTTTTAAAGACAAGATACTTTTTATTTTATTTTCAACATTATTATTACATATCATTAACCGATGACGGACCAGCAATGTCATCAATGTCAGCAGCATATAATGTAAGACTGTTCATTTTCTTAGGACAAGTAGAATATAATTTTTCCGATGACATGAGAGATAAATGCTTTTCATTAATCTCCATGTCTAGAACAGTTTGTTTTCTCGTTTTTAGTGCTGATTTTAATACACAAATAGCATTTATACACGCGGGCGAAAGTTTATTTCGTTTTTTTGTTTTTATATCAGATAGAAAAACAACATTCTTTCTGGGTCAGCATTTGAATTTGGAAGTGATCTTATAGCATTCAAAAGAGATTTCAGGTTGGGATATTTACGTTTTAAAATTTCTTTCCACATCTCATCAAAGTTTAATTTAGAAAATGTTCTTTTTCTGCTATTGTAAAATCGAGATGTAAAGCATGCCACTCTTTTTTTAATGCATTTTCGTCAAAACCACCGAGGGTTTGAGCGATAAAAGAAACATCATTAAATGATGTTTCTCTATCGATGCTACATAATGCTGCGTTTAATTGGAAAACCTTTAATTTATATAAAAATTTATCTTTAATGGGCAGTCTTTTACTAATCTCCTCGGCAGCAGTCACGTAAAATTGCAGACAATTATCTCGAACATTTCCAATTATGTCTGCGTGTCCTTCTTTCATTAAACTCTCGAGATATTCTTCACATTCAAATCCTACATTTATATTATTTAAAGATTTTTGGTTTTCTTTTTCAGAAAATTTAAAATCATCATTACATACATATTTTAGAAGCTCTGGTTTCAAAAAGTGTTTACAAACTGTTATTAAAAGCTCTACAGATTTTGGCTGCAATAAATGAATTCTTGTTTCCAGAGCTTGGAAAAATGCATTGAAAGAATTAAAAAAATTCAAAACATGTTTTAAAAATAGCAAATATGCTTTTACATCAAGATTTTGCATTATAGATAATAAATTTTCTCCTGACTTTGATTTTTCACTTACGACCATTTCGGTCAAAAAAAGCTTGGTAGTATCCCACAATTCAAGATGTCTTTCAACACATGAATGGCGAGAGAGCCACCGTGTATCAGACAACTTTAAAATTTTATGATTTGTTTCCTGAAAACATTCTCTAAAATCTTGATAAATAGCAGCACGCTTGGGACTACTGTTAATATAATTCGCCATCTTTTTTAAAAATTCTTCACAATATTCCGGTATTTTTGCACATGCAGCATGTGCAGCCAATGCAGCGGAATGGCATGGACATGAAAATGTTAATAAATTTTTACAAACTTCTTCTAACTTTTTTTTTGAACGATAGATGTTTTCCTACCATGACAGACGCATTGTCGCATGATAGGGCAACGATATTTAAAAATGGAATGTTTAATTTCCACATTTCACATTTGAATGCATTAAATAATTTTTCCGCGCTGCTATTTCTCGCATCAATATTAATTAATTTAACTAATTGCGTGCGAATATCTAATGTTTCAGAATCAACATATCGAACAAGAAACGTCATCCATTTTTCATTACTAATATCAGACGTTTCGTCAATAAAAATTGTAAATTTCGTATTTTGAATGCTGTTAACCACACGGGCCGTCTCAACCGGACACAATACATTTGAAATTATACTTTTACATTTTGTTCGACCCATGCTCATATTTTCAATACATTAGGATCTTTTCCTACTTCTTGGAAAAAACTAAGAATTTCTTTTGCCGTTTGATGCGAAATATTCTTATCAGCAATTAACGCGGCATATCGAATTTCTGCTGATTTCTTTCGCTCTTCAAATGACAAAAGTGATTCGTCCGTCATGTTGATACTTTCGTCCGTATTCTTTGTTTCTGTTTTTTTCTTATTTTTACATATTTCTATGTGTGCTATTGATTCTGCGTGACGATAAATTTGTGATAAACCACCAACCATAGATTTATCACAAAATGAGCAAAAAAACGAATTTTTGTCATGTGACACTTCGCGTAGCCATGGCTTAAATAATTCGATCTCTAGCCATTGTTGTTTAAATTTCTGTTTTTCTGTTAATTTTTTATTTAAACTCTTATTGTCAGCATTTAATAATAATGATGTACTTTCTTTCATATTATTTTTGTGGCACGCAGAATCCGCATGTCTTAAAACATGTGTGTTGCACGAAATATTTTTATTACATATAACGCAATGATAAAAACTATCATCAGAAGATACTTTACGTATCCAAGATTTAATTCTATCATCACTAAGCCAAGCTTCTGAAAAGCTTCGCTTAGATTTTTTTTTCAATTCATCACACATTTTTATATACAGTAAAAGATAGGCAGAAACAAAGAATTAAAGAAGAATGAGTAAAATAATAGATAAACAATAAACAATAGGGACTCACAATCAGAATTGATTCAGCTTCTTAGATATCAAGATTTCACAAGACACGTATCAAAAAATACGTTGACTCGCAAGTACAAGAGTGCAAGGCAACAAGATGATCTCACAGAAGCGCCGTGAAACAACAGACAGCGTATGAAACAAATGCACGGCGTACGAAACAAATGAAAAAGTGCCGAGTGCTTTTAGTGCTTTTTTCAAATCAACACTAAAAACGAGAAAACAAACTGTTCTAGACATGGAGATTAGTGAAAAGCATTTATCTCTCATGTCATCAGAAAAATTATATTCTACTTGGCCTAAGAAAATGAACAGTCTTACATTATATGCTGCTGACATTGATGACATTGCTGGTCCGTCATCGGTTAATGATATGTAATAATAATGTTGAAAATAAAATAAAAAGTATCTTGTCTTTAAAAGACATCACACTTGTAAAAAACAAGTATGTAATATATATCTTGTCTGTAAAAAACGTCACATTTTTAAAATACAAGTGTGTAAAAAATATCTTGTCTGTAAAAGACATCACACTTGTAAAAAACAAGTGTGTAAGAAATATCTTATCTGTAAAAGACATCACATTTTTAAAAAACAAGTGTGTAAAAAATATCTTGTCTGTAAAAGACGTCACATTTTTTAAAAAACAAGTGTGTAAAAAATATCTTGTCTGTAAAAAACATCACACTTGTAAATAAAAGATACAATATAATATATAACATACAGTGGTATAATAGGGCTCCAGGCGAAGGTCCACTTTAAAAAACCGAACGCGCCATTGGTGATACCCCATGGGTGGTGTGGAAAAGCACCATTCATTATGTAAAGCCATCCTAAATACATAATACTAATCAATATATAATATTTAATCAAATATGTATTTTAGACAATTAGATTTTTTGTTATTAAAAATCAATTCATTTCATTTAAATATATGAGCGATTTACTAATTTCTTCGTTAGATGATGTACTTTCTCGCATTTTTACAAATGAATATAAAGTCTGCAAGGTTTGGCTAGTAATATAAGATTTAAAGCGTAGTAGTGTTCAATCAGTTTAATTTCTGATTATATCTGATATAAGCCCAACACAAGATTCAGAATATTAAACTGATTGAATTCAGCACGATAAATATTTGTAAACTGTTTGTTTGAAGCACAAAAAGTAGGAGTTTAATTCTCATATAAATTATATATGTTGAGTTGTATAAATGAAATTTGTAACTATTTCCAAAATTTATTATTTATTTTATTAAGTTAAACCCTAATGCTTTGTAAATATATTTACAATTGCGAATATTATTTCTCCAATTTAAAAATATATTTACAACCTTTTGATACACACTATATATTTATACCAGAGTTATAAGAAAATACATTATTACATTAAAACAATACTGCTTTAATTAATACATATTTTTTTATTTAAATGTATAAAAGTGCTGGCATAATATATATATTGTTATTCTTTCAGTATATTATTAACAAAAATTATTTGATTTGTTCTAACAATATTCATTTTTTATCTTTGTATAATTTCTCTTCATTTAAATAATATTTTTTAATAATCTAGATATTGTTTTTGATAAGAAAAATATATTTAATATTTATTATATTTACTAAATAAGTATATTATACTTAAGAAACTTAAAGATTTAACAATAAACAAAAACGTTATTAAATTCACCGAATAAATAGTTTCTCGAATAAAATAACATTTTTTACTATCAAATTATTTTTTTTCTCGGTATGTAGAATATGAAATGTTCAATATTATGTTCAATCTTCGAGTATTTTACTCGAATACTTTTATATTCAGTATACATAAATTAAAAAAAAAAAATTAAAGCAGAGTATTGTCTTAATTTAATAATGCTCTCTCTTATAACTCTGATATAAATATATATTATTAAAAGCGTAAAAAATCATTTAATTTAAAACATATTAAAGGAGAAGGTTGAAAGAAAACATTTAATATATAACACATTAATAGGCTGTAAAAAAAACATTTGACGCTGTCATGCATCAAGAATCGAGAAACGAGCAACATCGCCCATCGCCCATCGCCCGTCGCCCGTCGCCCGTCGCCCGTATCGTTGCCGGCTCGGTAGGAAGGAGAGAGACAGAATACAGTACATCTGTCCTCTTCTGTTATCCGAAGCTAGCCGAAGCGCCGAGCTCACACGTACGCTGTTTGCGCTTGTGTGTGTTATCCCCTCCACCTCGGTTGCATGTTGCTCGCGTCTCAATTCTGGCATCACTGGTGCGGTGTCCTATCGTGCGGTGTCCAATCGTGCAGTATCCGATCGTTCCGTGTCCTATACTACGTGTCCGATCGAGCGGTGTCCGATCGTTCCGTGTCCGAACGGGATACGCCCCTCAATTTCCTTGATGTGTTATGAAAATTTTCAGCAAATCTCACTTACAAGCACATAACTAAGTCGTTCCGAACGAAGGAAACTTGCGTACAAAGCGATCTTATCTCTGTGAGCCGAGAAGCGTTGTTCCTCAATTTCCTTGATGTGTTATGAAAATTTTCGGCAATTCTCACTTACAGTCACATAACTAAGTCGTTCTGAACGAAGGAAACTTGCGTACATAGCGATCTTATCTCTGTGAGCCGGGAAGCGTTGTTCCTCAATTTCATTGATGTGTTATGAAAATTTTCGGCAAATCTCACTTACAGGAACGTAACTAAGTCGTTCCGAACGAAGGAAACTTGCGTACATAGCGATCTTATCTCTGTGAGCCGAGAAGCGTTGTTCCTCAATTTCCTTGATGTGTTATGAAAATTTTCGGCAAATCTCGTCTACAGGCCCGCAAAAAGGAAACTTGCGTACATAGCGATCTTATCTCTGTGAGCCGAGAAGCGTTGTTCCTCAATTTCCTTGATGTGTTATGAAAATTTTCGGCAAATCTCACTTACAGGAACGTAACTAAGTCGTTCCGAACGAAGGAAACTTGCGTACATAGCGATCTTATCTTTGTTAGCCGAGAAGCGTTGTTCCTCAATTTCCTTGATGTGTTATGAAAATTTTGGCAAATCTCACTTACAGGAACGTAACTAAGTCGTTCCGAACGAAGGAAACTTGCGTACATAGCGATCTTATCTCTGTGAGCCGAGAAGCGTTGTTCCTCAATTTCCTTGATGTGTTATGAAAATTTTCGGCAAATCTCACTTACAGGCACGTAACTAAGTCGTTCCGAACGAAGGAAACTTGCGTACACTTCCATCTTAGCTTTGTGAGCCGAGAAGCGTTGTTCCTCAATTTCCTTGATGTGTTATGAAAATTTTCGGCAAATCTCGTCTACAGGCACGTAACTAAGTTGTTCCGAACGAAGGAAACTTGCGTACATAGCGATCTTATCTCTGTGAGCCGAGAAGCGTTGTTCCTCAATTTCCTTGATGTGTTATGAAAATTTTCGGCAAATCTCACTTACGGAAACGTAACTAAGTCATTCCGAACGAAGGAAACTTGCGTACATAGCGATCTTATCTCTGTGAGCCGAGAAGCGTTGTTCCTCAATTTCCTTGATGTGTTATGAAAATTTTCGGCAAATCTCACTTACAGGCACGTAACTAAGTCGTTCCGAACGAAGGAAACTTGCGTACATAGCGATCTTATCTCTGTGAGCCGAGAAGCGTTGTTCCATCTCAATTTCCTTGATGTGTTATGAAAATTTTCGGCAAATCTCACTTACAGTAACGTAACTAAGTCGTTCCGAACGAAGGAAACTTGCGTACATAGCGATCTTATCTCTGTGAGCCGAGAAGCGTTGTTCCTCAATTTCCTTGATGTGTTATGAAAATTTTCGGCAAATCTCACTTACAGGCACGTAACTAAGTCGTTCCGAACGAAGGAAACTTGCGTACATAGCGATCTTATCTCTGTGAGCCGAGAAGCGTTGTTCCTCAATTTCCTTGATGTGTTATAAAAATTTTTTGGCAAATCTCACTTACTGTCACGTAAACTAGGGAGCGCTAAACGGAAGGAAAGTGCAGACATATAGATCTGATCTCTGTGAGCCGGGAAGCGTTGTTCCTTAATTCCTTGATGTGTTATGAAAATTTTCGGCAAATCTCACTTACAGGCACGAAACTAAGTCGTTCCGAAGGAAGGAAACTTGCATACAAAGCGATCTTATCTCTGTGAGCCGAGAAGCGTTGTTCCTCAATTTCCTTGATGTGTTATGAAAATTTTCGGCAAATCTCACTTACAGGCACGTAACTAAGTCGTTCCGAAGGAAGGAAACTTGCGTACATAGCGATCTTAGCTCTGTGTGCCGAGAAGCGTTGTTCCTCAATTTCCTTGATGTGTTATGAAAATTTTCGGCAAATCTCGCTTACAGACCCGTAACTAAGTCGTTCCGAACGAAGGAAACTTGCGTACATAGCGATCTTAGCTCTGTGTGCCGAGAAGCGTTGTTCCTCAATTTCCTTGATGTGTTATGAAAACTTTCGGCAAATCTCTCTTACAGGTACGTAACTAAGTCGTTCCGAACGAAGGAAACTTGCGTACATAGCGATCTTAGCTCTGTGTGCCGAGAAGCGTTGTTCCTCAATTTCCTTGATGTGTTATGAAAATTTTCGGCAAATCTCGCTTACAGGCACGTAACTAAGTCGTTCCGAACGAAGGAAACTTGAGTACATAGCGAACTTTCGGTATATCTCCCCCCCCCCCCCCCCCCCCCCCCCCCCCCCCCCCCCCCCCCCCCCCCCCCCCCCCCCCCCCCCCCCCCCCCCCCCCCCCCCCCCCCCTTACAGCGATATTTGCAAGAAATTGTACTAATTCTTGTGGGAAAACTGTCCTCATTCAAGATAATTTCGAAATTCTAATACGATAGCGTTCCAAGAAGGCCAAACCGATTTGGGTTTGGAACTTTTCCAATTTTTTGGAGGAAATTTGGAAAACCCCTTTTAAAGCGTAAAACTTGCAAAAATGCGAAAATTTTGGCACTCTTGGGAATTTGCCCAACGGATTGTAAAATTTGGAATTTTCCTTTCAGGTTAAAAAGGAAATTGGTACAACTTTACGGCGAAACTTTCCTCTTCTTTTTTGAAAACGTTTCAATTCGAGAAAACTTGAACAAACGGTAAACTAGTCTTCCGAAATTTTCTCACTTGTGGAAAAATTTTAATTTAAGAGAACTCGTTC
>CAJQTV010001421.1:0-10989 GCA_907163055.1 Formica aquilonia x Formica polyctena | reverse complement strand
ATTTCTTGATGTGTTATGAAAACTTTCGGTATATCTCACTTACAGGTACGTAACTAAGTCGTTCCGAACGAAGGAAACTTGCGTACACTTCCATCTTAGCTCTGTGTGCCGAGAAGCGTTGTTGCTCAATTTCCTTGATGTGTTATGAAAACTTTCTTAGCTCTGTGTGCCGAGAAGCGTTGTTCCTCAATTTTCCTTGATGTGTTATGAAAATTTTCGGCAAATCTCGCTTACAGGCACGTAACTAAGTCGTTCCGAACGAAGGAAACTTGCGTACACTTCCATCTTAGCTTTGTAAGCCGAGAAGCGTTGTTCCTCAATTTCCTTGATGTGTTATGAAAATTTTCGGCAAATCTCGCTTACAGGCACGTAACTAAGTCGTTCCGAACGAAGGAAACTTGCGTACATAGCGATCTTAGCTCTGTGTGCCGAGAAGCGTTGTTCCTCAATTTCCTTGATGTGTTATGAAAGTTTTCGGCAAATCTCGCTTACAGGCACGTAACTAAGTCGTTCCGAACGAAGGAAACTTGCGTACATAGCGATCTTAGCTCTGTGTGCCGAGAAGCGTTGTTCCTCAATTTCCTTGATGTGTTATGAAAATTTTCGGCAAATCTCGCTTACAGGCACGTAACTAAGTCGTTCCGAACGAAGGAAACTTGCGTACATAGCGATCTTAGCTCTGTGTGCCGAGAAGCGTTGTTCCTCAATTTCCTTGATGTGTTATGAAAATTTTCGGTAATCTCACTTACAGGCACGTAACTAAGTCGTTCCGAACGAAGGAAACTTGCGTACATAGCGATCTTAGCTCTGTGTGCCGAGAAGCGTTGTTCCTCAATTTCCTTGATGTGTTATGAAAATTTTCGGCAAATCTCACTTACAGGCACGTAACTAAGTCGTTCCGAACGAAGGAAACTTGCGTACATAGCGATCTTAGCTCTGTGTGCCGAGAAGCGTTGTTCCTCAATTTCCTTGATGTGTTATGAAAACTTTCGGCAAATCTCACTTACAGGCACGTAACTAAGTCGTTCCGAACGAAGGAAACTTGCGTACATAGCGATCTTAGCTCTGTGTGCCGAGAAGCGTTGTTCCTCAATTTCCTTGATGTGTTATGAAAATTTTCGGCAAATCTCACTTACAGGCACGTAACTAAGTCGTTCCGAACGAAGGAAACTTGCGTACATAGCGATCTTAGCTCTGTGTGCCGAGAAGCGTTGTTCCTCAATTTCCTTGATGTGTTATGAAAATTTTCGGCAAATCTCACTTACAGGCACGTAACTAAGTCGTTCCGAACGAAGGAAACTTGCGTACATAGCGATCTTAGCTCTGTGTGCCGAGAAGCGTTGTTCCTCAATTTCCTTGATGTGTTATGAAAATTTTCGGCAAATCTCGCTTACAGGCACGTAACTAAGTCGTTCCGAACGAAGGAAACTTGCGTACATAGCGATCTTAGCTCTGTGTGCCGAGAAGCGTTGTTCCTCAATTTCCTTGATGTGTTATGAAAATTTTCGGCAAATCTCACTTACAGGCACGTAACTAAGTCGTTCCGAACGAAGGAAACTTGCGTACATAGCGATCTTAGCTCTGTGTGCCGAGAAGCGTTGTTCCTCAATTTCCTTGATGTGTTATGAAAATTTTCGGTAATCTCACTTACAGGCACGTAACTAAGTCGTTCCGAACGAAGGAAACTTGCGTACATAGCGATCTTAGCTCTGTGTGCCGAGAAGCGTTGTTCCTCAATTTCCTTGATGTGTTATGAAAATTTTCGGTAAATCTCACTTACAGGCACGTAACTAAGTCGTTCCGAACGAAGGAAACTTGCGTACATAGCGATCTTAGCTCTGTGTGCCGAGAAGCGTTGTTCCTCAATTTCCTTGATGTGTTATGAAAAATTTTCGGTAATCTCACTTACAGGCACGTAACTAAGTCGTTCCGAACGAAGGAAACTTGCGTACATAGCGATCTTAGCTCTGTGTGCCGAGAAGCGTTGTTCCTCAATTTCCTTGATGTGTTATGAAAATTTTCGGCAATCTCGCTTACAGGCACGTAACTAAGTCGTTCCGAACGAAGGAAACTTGCGTACATAGCGATCTTAGCTCTGTGTGCCGAGAAGCGTTGTTCCTCAATTTCCTTGATGTGTTATGAAAATTTTCGGCAAATCTCGCTTACAGGCACGTAACTAAGTCGTTCCGAACGAAGGAAACTTGCGTACATAGCGATCTTAGCTCTGTGTGCCGAGAAGCGTTGTTCCTCAATTTCCTTGATGTGTTATGAAAATTTTCGGCAAATCTCGCTTACAGGCACGTAACTAAGTCGTTCCGAACGAAGGAAACTTGCGTACATAGCGATCTTAGCTCTGTGTGCCCCGAGAAGCGTTGTTCCTCAATTTCCTTGATGTGTTATGAAAATTTTCGGCAAATCTCACTTACAGGCACGTAACTAAGTCGTTCCGAACGAAGGAAACTTGCGTACATAGCGATCTTAGCTCTGTGTGCCGAGAAGCGTTGTTCCTCAATTTCCTTGATGTGTTATGAAAATTTTCGGCAAATCTCGCTTACAGGCACGTAACTAAGTCGTTCCGAACGAAGGAAACTTGCGTACATAGCGATCTTAGCTCTGTGTGCCGAGAAGCGTTGTTCCTCAATTTCCTTGATGTGTTATGAAAATTTTCGGCAAATCTCACTTACAGGTACGTAACTAAGTCGTTCCGAACGAAGGAAACTTGCGTACATAGCGATCTTAGCTCTGTGTGCCGAGAAGCGTTGTTCCTCAATTTCCTTGATGTGTTATGAAAATTTTCGGCAAATATCTCACTTACAGGTACGTAACTAAGTCGTTCCGAACGAAGGAAACTTGCGTACATAGCGATCTTAGCTCTGTGTGCCGAGAAGCGTTGTTCCTCAATTTCCTTGATGTGTTATGAAAACTTTCGGCAAATCTCGCTTACAGGTACGTAACTAAGTCGTTCCGAACGAAGGAAACTTGCGTACATAGCGATCTTAGCTCTGTGTGCCGAGAAGCGTTGTTCCTCAATTTCCTTGATGTGTTATGAAAATTTTCGGCAAATTCCTCAATTTCCTTGATGTGTTATGAAAATTTTCGGCAAATCTCACTTACAGGTACGTAACTAAGTCGTTCCGAACGAAGGAAACTTGCGTACATAGCGATCTTAGCTCTGTGTGCCGAGAAGCGTTGTTCCTCAATTTCCTTGATGTGTTATGAAAATTTTCGGCAAATCTCGCTTACAGGCACGTAACTAAGTCGTTCCAAACGAAGGAAACTTGCGTACTTAGCGATCTTAGCTCTGTGAGCCGAGAAGAGTTGTTCCTCAATTTCCTTGATGTGTTATGATAACTTTCGGTATATCTCACTTACAGGTACGTAGCTAAGTCGTTCCGAACGAAGGAAACTCTCGTACATAGCGATCTTAGCTCTGTGTGCCGAGAAGCGTTGTTCCTGTATTTCCTTGATGTGTTATGAAAATTTTCGGCAAATCTCACTTACAGGCACGTAACTAAGTCGTTCCGAACGAAGGAAACTTGCGTACATAGCGATCTTAGCTCTGTGTGCCGAGAAGCGTTGTTCCTCAATTTCCTTGATGTGTTATGAAAATTTTCGGCAAATCTCACTTACAGGCACGTAACTAAGTCGTTCCGAACGAAGGAAACTTGCGTACATAGCGATCTTAGCTCTGTGTGCCGAGAAGCGTTGTTCCTCAATTTCCTTGATGTGTTATGAAAACTTTTCGGCAAATCTCACTTACAGGCACGTAACTAAGTCGTTCCGAACGAAGGAAACTTGCGTACATAGCGATCTTAGCTCTGTGTGCCGAGAAGCGTTGTTCCTCAATTTCCTTGATGTGTTATGAAAATTTTCGGCAAATCTCGCTTACAGGCACGTAACTAAGTCGTTCCGAACGAAGGAAACTTGCGTACATAGCGTTCTTAGCTCCGTGTGCCGAGAAACGTTGTACCTCAATTTCCTTGATGTGTTATGAAAATTTTTGGCCAATCTCGCTTACAGGCACGTAACTAAGTCGTTCCGAACGAAGGAAACTTGCGTAAATAGCAATTTAACTCTGTGTGCCGAGAAGCCTTGTTCCTCAATTTCCTTGATGTGTTATGAAAATTTTCGGCAAATCTCGCTTACAGATGTGTTATGAAAATTTTCGGCTAATCTCGCTTACAGGCACGTAACTAAGTCGTTCCGAACGAAGGAAACTTGCGTACATAGCGATCTTATCTCTGTGTGCCGAGAAGCGTTGTTCCTCAATTTCCTTGATGTGTTATGAAAACTTTTCTGCAAACGGCAAATCTCGCTTACAGGCACGTAACTAAGTCGTTCCGAACAAGGAAACTTGCGTACATAGCGATCTTAGCTCTGTGTGCCGAGAAGCGTTGTTCCTCAATTTCCTTGATGTGTTATGAAAATTTTCGGCAAATCTCGCTTACAGGCACGTAACTAAGTCGTTCCGAACGAAGGAAACTTGCGTACATAGCGATCTTATCTCTGTGAGCCGAGAAGCGTTGTTCCTCAATTTCCTTGATGTGTTATGAAAATTTTCGGCATATCTCACTTACAGGCACGTAACTAAGTCGTTCCGAACGAAGGAAACTTGCGTACAAAGCGATCTTAGCTCTGTGTGCCGAGAAGCGTTGTTCCTCAATTTCCTTGATGTGTTATGAAAATTTTCGGCAAATCTCGCTTACAGGCACGTATCTAAGTCGTTCCGAACGAAGGAAACTTACGTACATAGCGATCTTAGCTCTGTGTGCCGAGAAGCGTTGTTCCTCAATTTCCTTGATGTGTTATGAAAACTTTCGGTATATCTCACTTACAGGTACGTAACTAAGTCGTTCCGAACGAAGGAAACTTGCGTACTTAGCGATCTTAGCTCTGTGTGCCGAGAAGCGTTGTTCCTCAATTTCCTTGATGTGTTATGAAAATTTTCGGCAAATCTCGCTTACAGGCACGTAACTAAGTCGTTCCGAACGAAGGAAACTTGCGTACATAGCGATCTTAGCTCTGTGTGCCGAGAAGCGTTGTTCCTCAATTTCCTTGAGGTGTTTTGAAAATTTTCGGCAAATCTCGCTTACAGGCACGTAACTAAGTCGTTCCGAACGAAGGAAACTTGCGTACATAGCGATCTTAGCTCTGTGAGCCGAGAAGCGTTGTTCCTCAATTTCCTTGACGTGTTATGAAAATTTTCGGCGAATGACACTTACAGGCACGTAACTAAGTCGTTCCGAACAGCGAAACTTGCGTACATAGCGATCTTAGCTCTGTGAGCCGAGAAGCTTGTTCATCAATTTCCTTGATGTGTTATGAAAATTTTCGGGAAATCTCACTTACAGGCACGTAACTAAGTCGTTCCGAACGAAGGAAACATGCGTACATAGCGATCTTAGCTCTGTGAGCATAGAAGAGTTGTTCCTCAATTTCCTTGATGTGTTATGAAAATTTTCGGCAAATCTCGCTTACAGGCACGTAACTAAGTCGTTCCGAACGAAGGAAACTTGCGTACATAGCGATCTTAGCTCTGTGTGCCGAGAAGCGTTGTTCCTCAATTTCCTTGATGTGTTATGAAAATTTTCGGCAAATCTCGCTTACAGGCACGTAACTAAGTCGTTCCGAACGAAGGAAACTTGCGTACATAGCGATCTTAGCTCTGTGTGCCGAGAAGCGTTGTTCCTCAATTTCCTTGATGTGTTATGAAAATTTTCGGCAAATCTCACTTACAGGCACGTAACTAAGTCGTTCCGAACGAAGGAAACTTGCGTACATAGCGATCTTATCTCTGTGAGCCGAGAAGCGTTGTTCCTCAATTTCCATGATGTGTTATGAAAACTTTCGGTAAATCTCACTTACAGGCACGTAACTAAGTCGTTCCGAACGAAGGAAACTTGCGTACATAGCGATCTTAGCTCTGTGAGCCGATAAGAGTTGTTACTCAATTTCATTGATGTGTTATGAAAAATTTATTGCGTACATAGCGATCTTAGCTCTGTGAGCCGAGAAGCGTTGTTCCTCAATTTCCTTGATGTGTTATGAAAATTTTCGGCAAATCTCACTTACAGGTACGTAAGTAAGTCGTTCCGAACGAAGGAAACTTGCGTACATAGCGATCTTAGCTTTGTGTGCCGAGAAGCGTTGTTCCTCAATTTCCTTGATGTGTTATGAAAATTTTCGGCAAATCTCGCTTACAGGCACGTAACTAAGTCGTTCCGAACGAAGGAAACTTGCGTACATAGCGATCTTAGCTTTGTGTGCCGAGAAGCGTTGTTCCTCAATTTCCTTGATGTGTTATGAAAATTTTCGGCAAATCTCGCTTACAGGCACGTAACTAAGTCGTTCCGAACGAAGGAAACTTGCGTACATAGCGATCTTAGCTCTGTGTGCCGAGAAGCGTTGTTCCTCTATTTCATTGATGTTTTAAGAAAATTTTTGGCAAATCTCGCTTACAGGCACGTAACTATGTCGTTCCGAACGAAGAAACTTGCGTACATAGCGATCTTATCTCTGTGTGCCGAGAAGCGTTGTTCCTCAATTTCCTTGATGTGTTATTAATACTTTAGCCAATCTCGCTTACAGGCACGTAACTAAGTCGTTCCGAACGAAGGAAACTTGCGTACATAGCGATCTTATCTCTGTGTGCCGAGAAGCGTTGTTCCTCAATTTCCTTGATGTGTTATGAAAATTTTCGGCAAATCTCGCTTACAGGCACGTAACTAAGTCGTTCCGAACGAAGGAAACTTGCGTACATAGCGATCTTAGCTCTGTGTGCCGAGAAGCGTTGTACCTCTATTTCCTTGAGGTTTTATGAAAATTTTCGGCAAATCTCGCTTACAGGCACGTAACTAAGTCGTTCCGAACGAAAGAAACTTGCGTACATAGCGATCTTAGCTCTGTGTGCCGAAAAGCGTTGTTCCTCAATTTCCTTGATGTGTTATGAAAATTTTCGGGAGATCTCTCTTACAGGCAACGTAACTAAGTCGTTCCGAACGAAGGAAACTTGCGTACATAGCGATCTTAGCTCTGTGTGCCGAGAAGCGTTGTTCCTCAATTTCCTTGATGTGTTATGAAAATTTTCGGTAAATCTAACTTACAGGCACGTAACTAAGTCGTTCCGAACGAAGGAAACTTGCGTACATAGCGATCTTAGCTCTGTGTGCCGAGAAGCGTTGTTCCTCAATTTCCTTGATGTGTTATGAAAACTTTTCGGCAAATCTCGCTTACAGGCACGTAACTAAGTCGTTCCGAACGAAGGAAACTTGCGTACATAGCGATCTTAGCTCTGTGTGCCGAGAAGCGTTGTTCCTCAATTTTCCTTGATGTGTTATGAAAATTTTCGGTATATCTCACTTACAGGCACGTAACTAAGTCGTTCCGAACGAAGGAAACTTGCGTACATAGCGATCTTAGCTCTGTGTGCCGAGAAGCGTTGTTCCTCAATTTCCTTGATGTGTTATGAAAATTTTCGGCAAATCTCGCTTACAGGCACGTAACTAAGTCGTTCCGAACGAAGGAAACTTGCGTACATAGCGATCTTAGCTCTGTGTGCCGAGAAGCGTTGTTCCTCAATTTCCTTGATGTGTTATGAAAATTTTCGGCAAATCTCGCTTACAGGCACGTAACTAAGTCGTTCCGAACAATGGAAACTTGCGTACATAGCGATCTTAGCTCTGTGTGCCGAGAACCGTTGTTCCTAAGATGGGGGGGTTGGTTATGAAATTTGGCGGCAGATCGCTTACAGGCACGTAACTACGTCGTTCCGAACGAAGGAAACTTGCGTACATTGCGATATTAGCTCTGTGTGCCGAGAAGCGTTGTTCCTCAATTTCCTTGATTTGTTATGAAAATTTTCGGCAAATCTCACTTACAGGTACGTAACTAAGTCGTTCCGAACGAAGGAAACTTGCGTACATAGCGATCTTAGCTCTGTGTGCCGAGAAGCGTTGTTCCTCAATTTCCTTGATGTGTTATGAAAATTTTCGGCAAATCTCACTTACAGGCACGTAACTAAGTCGTTCCGAACGAAGGAAACTTGCGTACATAGCGATCTTAGCTCTGTGTGCCGAGAAGCGTTGTTCCTCAATTTTCCTTGATGTGTTATGAAAATTTTCGGCAATCTCACTTACAGGCACGTAACTAAGTCGTTCCGAACGAAGGAAACTTGCGTACATAGCGATCTTAGCTCTGTGTGCCGAGAAGCGTTGTTCCTCAATTTCCTTGATGTGTTATGAAAATTTTCGGCAAATCTACGTAACTAAGTAGTACCGAATGAAAGAAACTTGCGTACATAGCGATCTTATCTCTGTGAGCCGAGAAGCGTTGTTCCTCAATTTCATTGATGTGTTATGAAAATTTTCGGCAAATCTCACTTACAGGCACGTAACTAAGTCGTTCCGAACGAAGGAAACTTGCGTAAATAGCGATTTTATCTCTGTGAGCCGAGAAGCGTTGTTCCTCAATTTCCTTGATGTGTTATGAAAAATTTTCGGCAAATCTCACTTACAGGCACGTAACTAAGTCGTTCCGAACAAAGGAAACTTGCGTACATAGCGATCTTAGCTCTGTGTGCCGAGAAGCGTTGTTCCTCAATTTCCTTGATGTGTTATGAAAACTTTTCGGCAAATCTCACTTACAGGCACGTAACTAAGTCGTTCCGAACGAAGGAAACTTGCGTACATAGCGATCTTAGCTCTGTGTGCCGAGAAGCGTTGTTCCTCAATTTCCTTGATGTGTTATGAAAATTTTCGGCAAATCTCGCTTACAGGCACGTAACTAAGTCGTTCCGAACGAAGGAAACTTGCGTACATAGCGATCTTAGCTCTGTGTGCCGAGAAGCGTTGTTCCTCAATTTCCTTGATGTGTTATGAAAATTTTCGGCAAATCTCGCTTACAGGCACGTAACTAAGTCGTTCCGAACGAAGGAAACTTGCGTACATAGCGATCTTAGCTCTGTGTGCCGAGAAGCGTTGTTCCTCAATTTCCTTGATGTGTTATGAAAACTTTCGGCAAATCTCACTTACAGGCACGTAACTAAGTCGTTCCGAACGAAGGAAACTTGCGTACATAGCGATCTTAGCTCTGTGTGCCGAGAAGCGTTGTTCCTCAATTTCCTTGATGTGTTATGAAAATTTTCGGCAAATCTCACTTACAGGCACGTAACTAAGTCGTTCCGAACGAAGGAAACTTGCGTACATAGCGATCTTAGCTCTGTGTGCCGAGAAGCGTTGTTCCTCAATTTCCTTGATGTGTTATGAAAATTTTCGGCAAATCTCGCTTACAGGCACGTAACTAAGTCGTTCCGAACGAAGGAAACTTGCGTACATAGCGATCTTAGCTCTGTGTGCCGAGAAGCGTTGTTCCTCAATTTCCTTGATGTGTTATGAAAATTTCGGCAAATCTCGCTTACAGGCACGTAACTAAGTCGTTCCGAACGAAGGAAACTTGCGTACATAGCGATCTTAGCTCTGTGTGCCGAGAAGCGTTGTTCCTCAATTTCCTTGATGTGTTATGAAAATTTTCGGCAAATCTCGCTTACAGGCACGTAACTAAGTCGTTCCGAACGAAGGAAACTTGCGTACATAGCGATCTTAGCTCTGTGTGCCGAGAAGCGTTGTTCCTCAATTTCCTTGATGTGTTATGAAAAACTTTCGGCAAATCTCACTTACAGGCACGTAACTAAGTCGTTCCGAACGAAGGAAACTTGCGTACATAGCGATCTTAGCTCTGTGTGCCGAGAAGCGTTGTTCCTCAATTTCCTTGATGTGTTATGAAAAATTTTCGGCAAATCTCACTTACAGGTACGTAACTAAGTCGTTCCGAACGAAGGAAACTTGCGTACATAGCGATCTTAGCTCTGTGTGCCGAGAAGCGTTGTTCCTCAATTTCCTTGATGTGTTATGAAAACTTTCGGCAAATCTCGCTTACAGGCACGTAACTAAGTCGTTCCGAACGAAGGAAACTTGCGTACATAGCGATCTTAGCTCTGTGTGCCGAGAAGCGTTGTTCCTCAATTTCCTTGATGTGGTATGAAAATTTTCGGCAAATCTCACTTACAGGCACGTAACTAAGTCGTTCCGAACGAAGGAAACTTGCGTACATAGCGATCTTAGCTCTGTGTGCCGAGAAGCGTTGTTCCTCAATTTCCTTGATGTGTTATGAAAATTTTCGGCAAATCTCACTTACAGGCACGTAACTAAGTCGTTCCGAACGAAGGAAACTTGCGTACATAGCGATCTTAGCTCTGTGTGCCGAGAAGCGTTGTTCCTCAATTTCCTTGATGTGTTATGAAAATTTTCGGCAAATCTCGCTTACAGGCACGTAACTAAGTCGTTCCGAACGAAGGAAACTTGCGTACATAGCGATCTTAGCTCTCTGTGTGCCGAGAAGCGTTGTTCCTCAATTTTCCTTGATGTGTTATGAAAACTTTCGGCAAATCTCACTTACAGGTACGTAACTAAGTCGTTCCGAACGAAGGAAACTTGCGTACATAGCGATCTTAGCTCTGTGTGCCGAGAAGCGTTGTTCCTCAATTTCCTTGATGTGTTATGAAAATTTTCGGCAAATCTCGCTTACAGGCACGTAACTAAGTCGTTCCGAACGAAGGAAACTTGCGTACATAGCGATCTTAGCTCTGTGTGCCGAGAAGCGTTGTTCCTCAATTTCCTTGATGTGTTATGAAAATTTTCGGCAATCTCGCTTACAGGTACGTAACTAAGTCGTTCCGAACGAAGGAAACTTGCGTACATAGCGATCTTAGCTCTGTGTGCCGAGAAGCGTTGTTCCTCAATTTCCTTGTCTTAGCCGAGAAGCGTTGTTCCTCCGAGAAGCGTTGTTCCTTACAATTTAACTAAGTCGTTGTTTGCGAAAAGCGATTTAGCTCGTGTGCCGAGAAGCGTCACTCAATTTCCTTGATGTGTTATGAAAATTTTCGGCAACAGGCACGTAACTAAGTCGTTCCGAACGAAGGAAACTTGGTACATA
>CAJQTV010001419.1:0-10262 GCA_907163055.1 Formica aquilonia x Formica polyctena | reverse complement strand
AGGCACGTAACTAAGTCTTTCCGAACAAAGGAAACTTGCGTACATAGCGATCTTAGCTCTGTGTGCCGAGAAGCGTTGTTCCTCAATTTCCTTGATGTGTTATGAAAATTTTCGGCAAATCTCGCTTACAGGCACGTAACTAAGTCGTTCCGAACGAAGGAAACTTGCGTACATAGCGATCTTAGCTCTGTCTGCGGAGAAGCGTTGTTCCTCTATTTACTTGTTGTGTTATGAAAACTTTCGGTATATCTCACTTACAGGCACGTAACTAAGTCGTTCCGAACGAAGGAAACTTGCGTACATAGCGATCTTAGCTCTGTGTGCCGAGAAGCGTTGTTCCTCAATTTCCTTGATGTGTTTATGAAAATTTTCGGCAAATCTCGCTTACAGGCACGTAACTAAGTCGTTCCGAACGAAGGAAACTTGCGTACATAGCGATCTTAGCTCTGTGTGCCGAGAAGCGTTGTTCCTCAATTTCCTTGATGTGTTATGAAAATTTTCGGCAATCTCACTTACAGGCACGTAACTAAGTCGTTCCGAACGAAGGAAACTTGCGTACATAGCGATCTTAGCTCTGTGTGCCGAGAAGCGTTGTTCCTCAATTTCCTTGATGTGTTATGAAAATTTTCGGCAAATCTCACTTACAGGCACGTAACTAAGTCGTTCCGAACGAAGGAAACTTGCGTACATAGCGATCTTAGCTCTGTGTGCCGAGAAGCGTTGTTCCTCAATTTCCTTGATGTGTTATGAAAATTTTCGGCAAATCTCACTTACAGGCACGTAACTAGTCCGTTCCGAACAAGAAACTTGCGTACACAGCGATCTTAGCTCTGTGTGCCGAGAAGCGTTGTTCCTCAATTTCCTTGATGTGTTATGAAAATTTTCGGCAATCTAACTTACAGGCACGTAACTAAGTCGTCCCGAACGAAGGAAACTTGCGTACATAGCGATCTTATCTCTGTGTGCCGAGAAGCGTTTGTTCCTCTATTTCCTTTATGTGTTATGAAAACTTTCGGTATATCTCACTTACAGGTACGTAACTAAGTCGTTCCGAACGAAGGAAACTTGCGTACATAGCGATCTTAGCTCTGTGTGCCGAGAAGCGTTGTTCCTCAATTTCCTTGATGTGTTATGAAAATTTTCGGCAAATCTCGCTTACAGGCACGTAAATAAGTCGTTCCGAACGAAGGAAACTTGCGTACATAGCGATCTTAGCTCTGTGAGCCGAGAAGCTTTGTTATTCAATTTCCTTGATGTGTTATGAAAATTTTCGGCAAATCTCACTTACAGGTACGTAACTAAGTCGTTCCGAACGAAGGAAACTTGCGTACATAGCGATCTTAGCTCTGTGTGCCGAGAAGCGTTGTTCCTCAATTTCCTTGATGTGTTATGAAAATTTTCGGCACATCTCGCTTACAGGCACGTAACTAAGTCGTTCCGAACGAAGGAAACTTGCGTACATAGCGATCTTAGCTCTGTGTGCCGAGAAGCGTTGTTCCTCAATTTCCTTGATGTGTTATGAAAATTTTCGGCAAATCTCGCTTACAGGCACGTAACTAAGTCGTTCCGAACGAAGGAAACTTGCGTACATAGCGATCTTAGCTTTGTAAGCCGAGAAGCGTTGTTTCTCAATTTCCTTGATGTGTTATGAAAACTTTCGGTATATCTCATTCACAGGTACGTAACTAAGTCGTTCCGAACGAAGGAAACTTGCGTACATAGCGATCTTAGCTCTGTGTGCCGAGAAGCGTTGTTCCTCAATTTCCTTGATGTGTTATGAATAACTTTCGGTATATCTCACTTACAGGTACGTAACTAAGTCGTTCCGAACGAATGAAACTTGCGTACATAGCGATCTTAGCTCTGTGTGCCGAGAAGCGTTGTTCCTCAATTTCCTTGATGTGTTATGAAAATTTTCGGCAAATCTCACTTACAGGACATAGCGATCTTAGCTCTGTGTGCCGAGAAGCGTTGTACCTCTATTTCCTTGATGTGTTATGAAAATTTTCGGCAAATCTCGCTTACAGGCACGTAACTAAGTCGTTCCGAACGAAGGAAACTTGCGTACACTTCCATCTTAGCTATGTAAGACGAGAAGCGTTGTTCCTCAATTTTCTTGATGTGTTATGAAAACTTTCGGTATATCTCACTCACAGGTACGTAACTACGTGCCTGTAAGCGAGATTTGCCGAAAATTTTAATAACACATCAAGGAAATAGAGGAACAACGCTTCTCGGCACACAGAGCTAAGATCGCTATGTACGCAAGTTTCCTTCGTTCCGGAACAACTTAGTTACGTACCTGTAAGTGAGATTTGCCGAAAATTTTCATAACACATCAAGGAAATTGAGGAACAACGCTTCTCGGCACACAGAGCTAAGATCGCTATGTACGCAAGTTTCCTTCGTTCGGAACGACTTAGTTACGTACCTGTAAGGGAGATATACCGAAAGTTTTCATAACACATCAAGGAAATTGAGGAACAACGCTTCTCGGCACACAGAGCTAAGATCGCTATGTACGCAAGTTTCCTTCGTTCGGAACGACTTAGTTACGTACCTGTAAGTGAGATATACCGAAAGTTTTCATAACACATCAAGGAAATTGAGGAACAACGCTTCTCGGCACACAGAGCTAAGATCGCTATGTACGCAAGTTTCCTTCGTTCGGAACGACTTAGTTACGTACCTGTAAGTGAGATATACCGAAAGTTTTCATAACACATCAAGGAAATTGAGGAACAACGCTTCTCGGCACACAGAGCTAAGATCGCTATGTACGCAAGTTTCCTTCGTTCGGAACGACTTAGTTACGTACCTGTAAGTGAGATATACCGAAAGTTTTCATAACACATCAAGGAAATATTGAGAGGAACAACGCTTCTCGGCACACAGAGCTAAGATCGCTATGTACGCAAGTTTCCTTCGTTCGGAACGACTTAGTTACGTACCTGTAAGCGAGATTTGCCGAAAATTTTCATAACACATCAAGGAAATAGAGGAACAACGCTTCTCGGCACACAGAGCTAAGATCGCTATGTACGCAAGTTTCCTTCGTTCGGAACGACTTAGTTACGTGCCTGTAAGGGAGATTTGCCGAAAATTTTCATAACACATCAAGGAAAATCGCTATGTACGCAAGTTTCCTTCGTACGGAACGACTTATTTACGTGCCTGCAAGCGAAATTTGCCGAAAATTTCATAACACATCAAGCAAATTGAGGAACAACGCTTCTCGGCACAAAGAGCTAAGATCGCTATGTACGCAAGTTTCCTTCGTTCGGAACGACTTAGTTACGTGCCTGTAAGTGAGATTTGCCGAAAATTTTCATAACACATCAAGGAAATTGAGGAACAAAAGCTTCTCGGCTACACAAAGCTAAGATCGCTAGTACGCAAGTTTCCTTCGTTCGGAACGACTTAGTTACGTGCCTGTAAGTGAGATTACGAAAATTTTCATAACACATCAAGGAAATTGAGGAACAACGCTTCTCGGCACACAGAGCTAAGATCGCTATGTACGCAACTTTCCTTCGTTCGGAACGACTTAGTTACGTGTCTGTAAGTGAGATTTGCCGAAAATTTTCATAACACATCAAAGAAATTGAGGAACAACGCTTCTCGGCTCACAGAGAGGAGATCGCTATGTACGCAAATTTCCTTCGTTCGGGACGACTTATTTACGTGCCTGTAAGTGAGATTTGCTGAAAATTTTCCTAACACATCAAGGAAATTGAGGAACAACGCTTCTCGGCATACAGAGCTAAGATCGCTATGTACGCAAGTTTCCTTCGTTCGGAACGACTTAGTTACGTGCCTGTAAGTGAGATTTACCGAAAATTTTCATAACACATCAAGGAAATAGAGGAACAACGCTTCTCGGCACACAGAGCTAAGATCGCTATGTACGCAAGTTTCCTTCGTTCGGAACGACTTAGTTACGTACCTGTAAGTGAGATATACCGAAAATTTTCATAAAACATCAAGGAAATTGAGGAACAACGCTTCTCGGCACACAGAGCTAAGATCGCTATGTACGCAAGTTTCCTTCGTTCGGAACGACTTAGTTACGTGCCTGTAAGCGAGATTTGCCGAAAATTTTCATAACACATCAAGAATGCCTGTAAGTAAGATACATCGAAAATTTACATAACACATCAAGGACATTGAGGAACAACGCTTCTCGGCACACAGAGCTAAGATCGCTATGTACGCAAGTTTCCTTCGTTCGGAACGACTTAGTTACGTGCCTGTAAGCGAGATTTGCCGAAAATTTTCATAACACATCAAGGAAATTGAGGAACAACGCTTCTCGGCACACAGAGCTAAGATCGCTATGTACGCAAGTTTCCTTCGTTCGGAACGACTTAGTTACGTGCCTGTAAGCGAGATTTACCCGAAAATTTTCATAACAAATCAAGGAAATTGAGGAACAACGCTTCTCGGCTCACAGAGATAAGATCGCTATGTACGCAAGTTTCCTGCGATAGGAACGACTTAGTTACGTGCCTGTAAGTGAGATTTACCGAAAATTTACATAACACATCAATCACATAGAGGAACAAAGCTACTTGTCGCACAGAGCTAAGATCGCTATGTACGCAAGTTTCCTACGTTAGTAACGCCTTAGTTACGTGCCTGTAGATGAGATTTGCCGAAAATTTTCTTAACACTTCAAGGAAATTGAGAAACAACGCTTCTCGGTTCACAGAGGTAAGCTCGCTATGTCAGCAAGTTTCCTTCGTTCGGAACGACTTAGTTACGTGCCTGTAAGCGAGATTTGCCGAAAATTTTCATAACACATCAAGCAAATTGAGGACCAACGCTTCTCGGCACACAGAGCTAAGATCGCTATGTACGCAAGTTTCCTTCCTTCGGAACGACTTAGTTACGTGCCTGTAAGTGAGATATACCGAAAGTTTTCATAACACATCAAGGAAATTGAGGAACAACGCTTCTCGGCACACAGAGCTAAGATCGCTATGTACGCAAGTTTCCTTCGTTCGGAACGACTTAGTTACGTACCTGTAAGCGAGATTTGCCGAAAATTTTCATAACACATCAAGGAAATTGAGGAACAACGCTTCTCGGCACACAGAGCTAAGATCGCTATGTACGCAAGTTTCCTTCGTACGGAACGACTTAGTTACGTGCCTGTAAGCGAGATTTGCCGAAAATTTTCATAACACATCAAGGAAATTGAGGAACAACGCTTCTCGGCACACAGAGCTAAGATCGCTATGTACGCAAGTTTCCTTCGTTCGGAACGACTTAGTTACGTGCCTGTAAGTGAGATTTGCCGAAAATTTTCATAACACATCAAGGAAATTGAGGAACAACGCTTCTCGGCACACAGAGCTAAGATCGCTATGTACGCAAGTTTCCTTCGTTCGGAACGACTTAGTTACGTGCCTGTAAGCGAGATTTGCCGAAAATTTTCATAACACATCAAGGAAATTGAGGAACAACGCTTCTCGGCACACAGAGCTAAGATCGCTATGTACGCAAGTTTCCTTCGTTCGGAACGACTTAGTTACGTGCCTGTAAGTGAGATTTGCCGAAAGTTTTCATAACACATCAAGGAAATTGAGGAACAACGCTTCTCGGCACACAGAGCTAAGATCGCTATGTACGCAAGTTTCCTTCGTTCGGAACGACTTAGTTACGTGCCTGTAAGCGAGATTTGCCGAAAATTTTCATAACACATCAAGGAAATTGAGGAACAACGCTTCTCGGCACACAGAGCTAAGATCGCTATGTACGCAAGTTTCCTTCGTTCGGAACGACTTAGTTACGTGCCTGTAAGTGAGATATACCGAAAATTTTCATAACACATCAAGGAAATTGAGGAACAACGCTTCTCGGCACACAGAGCTAAGATCGCTATGTACGCAAGTTTCCTTCGTTCGGAACGACTTAGTTACGTGCCTGTAAGCGAGATTTGCCGAAAATTTTCATAACACATCAAGGAAATTGAGGAACAACGCTTCTCGGCACACAGAGCTAAGATCGCTATGTACGCAAGTTTCCTTCGTTCGGAACGACTTAGTTACGTGCCTGTAAGCGAGATTTGCCGAAAATTTTTCATAACACATCAAGGAAATTGAGGAACAACGCTTCTCGGCACACAGAGCTAAGATCGCTATGTACGCAAGTTTCCTTCGTTCGGAACGACTTAGTTACGTGCCTGTGTAAGTGAGATTTGCCGAAAAATTTTTCATAACACATCAAGGAAATTGAGGAACAACGCTTCTCGGCACACAGAGCTAAGATCGCTATGTACGCAAGTTTCCTTCGTTCGGAACGACTTAGTTACGTGCCTGTAAGCGAGATTTACCGAAATTTTCATAACACATCAAGGAAATTGAGGAACAACGCTTCTCGGCACACAGAGCTAAGATCGCTATGTACGCAAGTTTCCTTCGTTCGGAACGACTTAGTTACGTACCTGTAAGTGAGATTACCGAAAATATTCATAACACATCAAGGAAATTGAGGAACAACGCTTCTCGGCACACAGAGCTAAGATCGCTATGTACGCAAGTTTCCTTCGTTCGGAACGACTTAGTTACGTGCCTGTAAGCGAGATATACCGAAAGTTTTCATAACACATCAAGGAAATAGAGGAACAACGCTTCTCGGCACACAGAGCTAAGATCGCTATGTACGCAAGTTTCCTTCGTTCGGAACGACTTAGTTACGTACCTGTAAGCGAGATTTACCGAAAATTTTCATAACTCATCAAGGAAATTTAGGAACAACGCTTCTCGGCACACAGAGCTAAGATCGCTATGTACGCAAGTTTCCTTCGTTCGGAACGACTTAGTTACGTGCCTGTAAGCGAGATTTGCCGAAAATTTTCATAACACATCAAGGAAATTGAGGAACAACGCTTCTCGGCACACAGAGCTAAGATCGCTATGTACGCAAGTTTCCTTCGTTCGGAACGACTTAGTTACGTACCTGTAAGTGAGATTTGCCGAAAGTTTTCATAACACATCAAGGAAATTGAGGAACAACGCTTCTCGGCACACAGAGCTAAGATCGCTATGTACGCAAGTTTCCTTCGTTCGGAACGACTTAGTTACGTGCCTGTAAGCGAGATTTGCCGAAAATTTTCATAACACATCAAGGAAATTGAGGAACAACGCTTCTCGGCACACAGAGCTAAGATCGCTATGTACGCAAGTTTCCTTCCTTCGAAACGACTTAGTTACGTGCCTGTAAGTGAGATATACCGAAAATTTTCATAAAACATCAAGGAAATTGAGGTACAACGCTTTTCGGCACACAGAGCTAAGATCGCTATGTACGCAAGTTTCCTTCGTTCGGTACGACTTATTTGCGTGCCTTTAAGCGAGATTTCCCGAAAGTTTTCATAACACATCAAGGAAATTGAGGAACAACGCTTCTCGGCACACAGAGCTAAGATCGCTATGTACGCAAGTTTCCTTCGTTCGGAACGACTTAGTTACGTGCCTGTAAGCGAGATTTGCCGAAAGTTTTCATAACACATCAAGGAAATTGAGGAACAACGCTTCTCGGCACACAGAGCTAAGATCGCTATGTACGCAAGTTTCCTTCGTTCGGAACGACTTAGTTACGTGCCTGTAAGCGAGATTTGCCGAAAATTTTCATAACACATCAAGGAAATTGACGAACAACGCTTCTCGGCACACAGAGCTAAGATCGCTATGTACGCAAGTTTCCTTCGTTCGGAACGACTTAGTTACGTGCCTGTAAGCGAGATTTGCCGAAAATTTTCATAACACATCAAGGAAATTGAGGAACAACGCTTCTCGGCACACAGAGCTAAGATCGCTATGTACGCAAGTTTCCTTCGTTCGGAACGACTTAGTTACGTGCCTGTAAGTGAGATTTGCCGAAAATTTTCATAACACATCAAGGAAATTGAGGAACAACGCTTCTCGGCACACAGAGCTAAGATCGCTATGTACGCAAGTTTCCTTCGTTCGGAACGATTTAGTTACGTGCCTGTAAGCGAGATTTGCCGAAAAAATTTTCATAACACATCAAGGAAATTGAGGAACAACGCTTCTCGGCACACAGAGCTAAGATCGCTATGTACGCAAGTTTCCTTCGTTCGGAACGACTTAGTTACGTACCTGTAAGTGAGATATACCGAAAGTTTTCATAACACATCAAGGAAATTGAGGAACAACGCTTCTCGGCACACAGAGCTAAGATCGCTATGTACGCAAGTTTCCTTCGTTCGGAACGACTTAGTTACGTGCCTGTAAGCGAGATATACCGAAAATTTTCATAACACATCAAGGAAATAGAGGAACAACGCTTCTCGGCACACAGAGCTAAGATCGCTACATACGCAAGTTTCCTTCGTTCGGAACGACTTAGTTACGTGCCTGTAAGCGAGATTTGCCGAAAATTTTCATAACACATCAAGGAAATTGAGGAACAACGCTTCTCGGCACACAGAGCTAAGATCGCTATGTACGCAAGTTTCCTTCGTTCGGAACGACTTAGTTACGTGCCTGTAAGCGAGATTTGCCGAAAATTTTCATAACACATCAAGGAAATTAAGGAACAACGCTTCTCGGCACACACGGCTAAGATCGCTATGTACGCAAGTTTCCTTCGTTCGGAACGACTTAGTTACGTGCCTGTAAGCGAGATTTGCCGAAAATTTCATAACACATCAAGGAAATTGAGGAACAACGCTTCTCGGCACACAGAGCTAAGATCGCTATGTACGCAAGTTTCCTTCGTTCGGAACGACATAGTTACGTGCCTGTAAGCGAGATTTGCCGAAAATTTTCATAACACATCAAGGAAATTGAGGAACAACGCTTCTCGGCACACAGAGCTAAGATCGCTATGTACGCAAGTTTCCTTCGTTCGGAACGACTTAGTTACGTACCTGTAAGCGAGATTTGCCGAAAATTTTCATAACACATCAAGGAAATTGAGGAACAACGCTTCTCGGCACACAGAGCTAAGATCGCTATGTACGCAAGTTTCCTTCCTTAGGAACGATTCAGTTACGTGCCTGTAAGCGAGATTTGCCGAAAATTTTCATAACACATCAAGGAAATTGAGGAACAACGCTTCTCGGCACACAGAGCTAAGATCGCTATGTACGCAAGTTTCCTTCGTTCGGAACGACTTAGTTACGTGCCTGTAAGCGAGATTTGCCGAAAATTTTCATAACACATCAAGGAAATTGAGGAACAACGCTTCTCGGCACACAGAGCTAAGATCGCTATGTACGCAAGTTTCCTTCGTTCGGAACGACTTAGTTACGTGCCTGTAAGTGAGATTTGCCGAAAATTTTCATAACACATCAAGGAAATTGAGGAACAACGCTTCTCGGCACACACAGAGCTAAGATCGCTATGTACGCAAGTTTTCTTCGTTCGGAACGACTTAGTTACGTGCCTGTAAGCGAGATATACCGAAAGTTTTCATAACACATCAAGGAAATTGAGGAACAACGCTTCTCGGCACACAGAGCTAAGATCGCTATGTACGCAAGTTTCCTTCGTTCGGAACGACTTAGTTACGTGCCTGTAAGAGATAGATAAGGAGATTTGAGGACGAAAGTTTCATAACACATCAGAAATAAGATCGCTATGTACGCAAGTTTCCTTCGTTTGAGACGATATAGTTACGTGCCTGTAAGCGAGATTTGAGGAACAACGCTTCTCGGCACACAGAGCTAAGATCGCTATGTACGCAAGTTTCCTTAGTTCGGGACGACTTAGTTACGTGCCAGTAAGCGAGATTTGCCGAAAATTTTTATAATAACACATCAAGGAAATTGAGGAACAACGCTTCTCGGCACACAGAGCTAAGATCACTATGTACGCAAGTTTCCTTCGTTCGGAACGACTTAGTTACGTGCTTGTAAGCGAGATTTGCCAAAAATTTACATAAAGCATCAAGAAAATTGAGGTACAACGCTACTCGGCACACAGAGCTAAGATCGCTATGTACGAAGTTTCCTTCGTTCTGAACGAGGAAAAAACGCTTGTCGCTGCTTACTACAACAGCTTCAGATGGAATGTACGCAGCTTGATTGGTGTAACGCACTTAGTTACGTGCCTGTAAACGGAGATGTGACGCTAATTTTTAAACACATCAAGGAAATAGAGGAACAACGCTTCTCGGCACACAGAGCTAAGATCGCTATGTACGCAGGATTCCCTCATACGGAACGACTTAGTTACGTACCTGTAAGTGAGATATACCGAAAGTTTTCATAACACACCAAGGAAATGGAG
>CAJQTV010001417.1:0-11795 GCA_907163055.1 Formica aquilonia x Formica polyctena | reverse complement strand
ACATCAAGGAAATTGAGGAACAACGCTTCTCGGCACACAGAGCTAAGATCGCTATGTACGCAAGTTTCCTTCGTTCGGAATGACTAAGTTACGTACCTGTAAGTGAAATATACCGAATGTTTTTTCATAATACATCAAGAAAATTAAGGAACAACGTTTCTAGGCTCACAGAGTTAAGATCGCTATGTACACAAGTTTCCTTCGTTCGGACAGGACTTAGGTTACGTGACTGTAAGTCAAGAGTTGCCGAAAATTTTCAATAAACACATTAAGGAAATTGAGGAACAACGTTGTGCTCGTCTCACAGCGTTAGATTGATATCGTACGCAACGGTTCTTTCGTTCGGAATGACTTAGGTACGTAGCTGTAATGTGAGATCTAACGCAAGTTTCTCATAACACATCAAGGAAATTGAGGAACAACGCTTCTCGGCACACAGAGCTAAGATCGCTATGTACGCAAGTTTCCTTCGTTCGGAACGACTTAGTTACGTACCTGTAGGTGAGATATGCCGAAAGTTTTCATTAACCCATCAAAGAAATAGAGGAACACCGTTTTCTCGGCATCGCAAAGCTAAGATTGCTATGTACGCAAGTTCTTCCTTTGTTCGGAATGACTTAGATACGTACCTGTATGTGAGATTTGCGGAAAATTTCATAACACATCAGAAAATTGAGGAACAAACGTTTCGGCTCAACGAGATAGATCTCTATGTACGCAATTTCATCAAGGAAATTGTGGAACAACGCTTCTCGGCTCACAGAGATAAGATCGCTATGTACACAAGTTTCCTTCATTCGGAACGACTTAATTACGTTCCTGTAAGTGAGATATGCCGAAAAATTTCATAACACATCAAGGAAATTGAGGAACATCGCTTCTCGGCTCACAGAGATAAGATCGCTATGTACACAAGTTTCCTTCATTCGGAACGACTTAGTTACGTACCTGTAAGTGAGATATACCGAAAGTTTTCATAACACATCAAGGAAATTGAGGAACAACGCTTCTCGGCTTACAGAGCTAAGATCGCTATGTACGCAAGTTTCCTTCGTTCGGAACGACTTAGTTACGTGCCTGTAAGTGAGATTTGCCGAAAATTTCATAATACATCAAGGAAATTGAGGAACAACGCTTCTCGGCTCACAAAGCTAAGATCGCTATGTACGCAAGTTTCCTTCGTTCGGAACGACTTAGTTACGTGCCTGTAAGTGAGATTTGCCGAAAATTTTCATAAAACATCAAGGAAATTGAGGAACAACGCTTCTCGGCTCACAGAGATAAGATCGCTATGTACGCAAGTTTCCTTCGTTCGGAACGACTTAGTTACGTGCCTGTAAGTGAGATTTGCCGAAAATCGCTATGTACGCAAGTTTCCTTCGTTCGGAACGACTTAGTTACGTGCCTGTAAGTGAGATTTGCCGAAAATTTTCATAACACATCAAGGAAATCGAGGAAAACGCTTTTCGGCTCACAGAGATAAGATCGCTATGTACGCATGTTTACTTTGTTCGGAACGACTTAGTTACGTGCCTGTAAGTGAGATTTGCCGAAAATTTTCATAACACATCAAGGAAATTGAGGAACAACGCTTCTCGGCTCACAGAGCTAAGATCGCTATGTACGCAAGTTTCCTTCGTTCGGAACGACTTAGTTACGTGCCTGTAAGTGAGATTTGCCGAAAATTTTCATAACACATCAAGGAAATTGAGGAACAACGCTTCTCGGCTCACAGAGCTAAGATCGCTATGTACGCAAGTTTCCTTCGTTCGGAACGACTTAGTTACGTGCCTGTAAGTGAGATTTGCCGAAAATTTTCATAACACATCAAGGAAATTCGGAACGACTTAGTTACGTGCCTGTAAGTGAGATTTGCCGAAAATTTTCATAACACATCAAGGAAATTGAGGAACAACGCTTCTCGGCACACAGAGATAATATCGCTATGTACGCAAGTTTCTTTCGTTCGGAACGACTTAGTTACGTGCCTGTAAGTGAGATTTGCCGAAAATTTTCATAACACATCAAGAAATGGAGGAAACAACGCTTCTCGGCTCACAGAGCTAAGATCGCTATGTACGCAAGTTTCCTTCGTTCGGAACGACTTAGTTACGTGCCTGTAAGTGAGATTTGCCGAAAATTTTCATAACACATCAAGGAAATTGAGGAACAACGCTTCTCGGCTCACAGAGATAAGATCGCTATGTACGCAAGTTTCTTTCGTTCGGAACGACTTAGTTACGTGCCTGTAAGTGAGATTTGCCGAAAATTTTCATAACACATCAAGGAAATTGAGGAACAACGCTTCTCGGCTCACAGAGATAAGATCGCTATGTACGCAAGTTTCTTCGTTTCGGAACGACTTAGTTACGTGCCTGTAAGTAAGATTTGCCGAAAATTTTCATAACACATCAAGGAAATTGAGGAACAACGCTTCTCGGCACACAGAGCTAAGATCGCTGTGTACGCAAGTTTCCTTCGTTCGGAACGACTTAGTTACGTGCCTGTAAGTGAGATTTGCCGAAAATTTTCATAACACATCAAGGAAATTGAGGAACAACGCTTCTCGGCTCACAGAGCTAAGATCGCTATTCACGCAAGTTTCCTTCGTTCGGAACGACTTAGTTACGTGCCTGTAAGTGAGATTTGCCGAAAATTTTCATAACAGACCAAGGAAATTGAGGAACAACGCTTCTCGGCTCACAGAGATAAGATCGCTATGTACGCAAGTTTCCTTCGTTCGGAACGACTTAGTTACGTGCCTGTAAGTGAGATTTGCCGAAAATTTTCATAACACATCAAGGAAATTGAGGAACAACGCTTCTCGGCACACAGAGATAAGATCGCAATGTACGCAACTTACCTTCGTTCGGAACGACTTAGTTTCATGTCTGTAAGTGAGATTTGCCGAATATTTTCATAATACATCAAGGAAATTGAGGAACAACGCTTCTCGGCTCACAAGCTAAGATGGAAGTGTACGCAAGTTTCCTTCGTTCGGAACGACTTAGTTACGTGCCTGTAAGTGAGATTTGCCGAAAATTTTCATAACACATCAAGGAAATTGAGGAACAACGGTTCTCGGCTCACAGAGGCTAAGATCGCTATGTACGCAAGTTTCCTTCGTTCGGAACGACTTAGTTACGTGCCTGTAAGTGAGATTTGCCGAAAATTTTCATAACACATCAAGGAAATTGAGGAACAACGCTTCTCGGCTCACAGAGCTAAGATCGCTATGTACGCAAGTTTCCTTCGTTCGGAACGACTTAGTTACGTGCCTGTAAGTGAGATTTGCCGAAAATTTTTAAAACACATCAAGGAAATTGAGGAACAACGCTTCTCGGCTCACAGAGCTAAGATCGCTATGTACGCAAGTTTCCTTCGTTCGGAACGACTTAGTTACGTGCCTGTAAGTGAGATTTGCCGAAAATTTTCATAACACATCAAAAAAACTGAGGAACAACGCTTCTCGGCTCACAGAGATAAGATCGCTATGTACGCAAGTTTCCTTCGTTCGGAACGACTTAGTTACGTGCCTGTAAGTGAGATTTGCCGAAAATTTTCATAACACATCAAGGAAATTGAGGAACAACGCTTCTCGGCTCACAGAGCTAAGATCGCTATGTACGCAAGTTTCCTTCGTTCGGAACGACGACTTAGTTACGTGCCTGTAAGTGAGATTTGCCGAAAATTTTCATAACACATCAAGGAAATTGAGGAACAAACGCTTCTCGGCTCACAGAGATAAGATCGCTATGTACGCAAGTTTCCTTCGTTCGGAACGACTTAGTTACGTGCCTGTAAGTGAGATTTGCCGAAAATTTTCCTAACACATCAAGGAAATTGAGGAACAACGCTTCTCGGCTCACAGAGCTAAGATCGCTATGTACGCAAGTTTCCTTCGTTCGGAACGACTTAGTTACGTGCCTGTAAGTGAGATTTGCCGAAAATTTTATAACACATCAAGGAAATTGAGGAACAACGCTTCTCGGCTCACAGAGCTAAGATCGCTATGTACGCAAGTTTCCTTCGTTCGGAACGACTTAGTTACGTGCCTGTAAGTGAGATTTGCCGAAAATTTTCATAACACATCAAGGAAATTGAGGAACAACGCTTCTCGGCTCACAGAGCTAAGATCGCTATGTACGCAAGTTTCCTTCGTTCGGAACGACTTAGTTACGTGCCTGTAAGTGAGATTTGCCGAAAATTTTCATAACACATCAAGGAAATTGAGGAACAAACGCTTCTCGGCTCACAGAGCTAAGATCGCTATGTACGCAAGTTTCCTTCGTTCGGAACGACTTAGTTACGTGCCTGTAAGTGAGATTTGCCGAAAATTTTCATAACACATCAACGGAAATTGAGGAACAACGCTTCTCGGCTCACAGAGCTAAGATCGCTATGTACGCAAGTTTCCTTCGTTCGGAACGACTTAGTGACGTGCCTGTAAGTGAGATTTGCCGAAAATTTTCATAACACATCAAGGAAATTGAGGAACAACGCTTCTCGGCTCACAGAGATAAGATCGCTATGTACGCAAGTTTCCTTCGTTCGGAACGACTTAGTTACGTTTCTGTAAGTGAGATTTGCCGAAAATTTTCATAACACATCAAGGAAATTGAGGAACAACGCTTCTCGGCTCACAGAGATAAGATCGCTTTGTACGCAAGTTTTCTTCGTTCGCAACGACTTAGTTACGTTTCCGTAAGTGAGATTTGCCGAAAATTTTCATAACACATCAAGGAAATTGAGGAACAACGCTTCTCGGCTCACAGAGATAAGATCGCTATGTACGCAAGTTTCCTTCGTTCGGAACGACTTAGTTACGTTCCTGTAAGTGAGATTTGCCGAAAATTTTCATAAACACATCAAGGAAATTGAGGAACAACGCTTCTCGGCTCACAGAGCTAAGATCGCTATGTACGCAAGTTTTCTTCGTTCGGAACGACTTAGTTACGTGCCTGTAAGTGAGATTTGCCGAAAATTTTCATAACACATCAAGGAAATTGAGGAACAACGCTTCTCGGCTCACAGAGATAAGATCGCTATGTACGCAAGTTTCCTTCGTTCGGAACGACTTAGTTACGTGCCTGTAAGTGAGATTTGCCGAAAATTTTCATAACACATCAAGGAAATTGAGGAACAACGCTTCTCGGCTCACAGAGATAAGATCGCTATGTACGCAAGTTTCCTCCTTCGTTCGGAACGACTTAGTTACGTGCCTGTAAGTGAGATTTGCCGAAAATTTTCATAACACATCAAGGAAATTGAGGAACAACGCTTCTCGGCTCACAGAGATAAGATCGCTATGTACGCAAGTTTCCTTCGTTCGGAACGACTTAGTTACGTGCCTGTAAGTGAGATTTGCCGAAAATTTTCATAACACATCAAGGAAATTGAGGAACAACGCTTCTCGGCTCACAGAGATAAGATCGCTATGTACGCAAGTTTCCTTCGTTCGGAACGACTTAGTTACGTGCCTGTAAGTGAGATTTGCCGAAAATTTTCATAACACATCAAGGAAATGGAGGAAAAACGCTTCTCGACTCACAGAGTTACAATTGCTATGTACGCAAGTTTCCTTCGTTCTGAACGACTTAGTTACGTGCCTGTAAGCAAGATTTGCCGAAAATTTTTTAACACATCAAGGAAAATTGAGGAACAACGCTTTCTCGGCTCACAGAGCTAAGATCGCTATGTACGCATAAAACGACTTATCCGAAAATTTTCATAACACATCAAGGGAATTGAGGAACAACGCTTCTCGGCTCACAGAGCTAAGATTGCAATGTACGCAAGTTTCCTTCGTTCGGAACGACTTAGTTACGTACCTGTAAGTGTGATATGCCGAAAATTTTCATAACACATCAAGAAAATTGAGGAACAACGCTTCTCGGCTCACAGAGCTAAGATCGCTATGTACGCAAGTTTCCTTCGCTCTGAACGACATAGTTACCTGCCTGTAAGTGAGATTTGCCGAAAATTTTCATAACACATCAAGGAAATTGAGGAACAACGCTTCTCGGCTCACAGAGCTAAGATCGCTATGTACGCAAGTTTCCTTCGTTCGGAACGACTTAGTTACGTGCCTGTAAGTGAGATTTGCCGAAAATTTTCATAACACATCAAGGAAATTGAGGAACAACGCTTCTCGGCTCACAGAGCTAAGATCGCTATGTACGCAAGTTTCCTTCGTTCGGAACGACTTAGTTACGTGCCTGTAAGTGAGATTTGCCGAAAATTTTCATAACACATCAAGGAAATTGAGGAACAACGCTTCTCGGCTCACAGAGCTAAGATCGCTATGTACGCAAGTTTCCTTCGTTCGGAACGACTTAGTTACGTGCCTGTAAGTGAGATTTGCCGAAAATTTTCATAACACATCAAGGAAATTGAGGAACAACGCTTCTCGGCTCACAGAGCTAAGATCGCTATGTACGCAAGTTTCCTTCGTTCGGAACGACTTAGTTACGTGCCTGTAAGTGAGATTTGCCGAAAATTTTCATAACACATCAAGGAAATTGAGGAACAACGCTTCTCGGCTCACAGAGCTAAGATCGCTATGTACGCAAGTTTCCTTCGTTCGGAACGACTTAGTTACGTGCCTGTAAGTGAGATTTGCCGAAAATTTTCATAACACATCAAGGAAATTGAGGAACAACGCTTCTCGGCTCACAGAGATAAGATCGCTATGTACGCAAGTTTCCTTCGTTCGGAACGACTTAGTTACGTGCCTGTAAGTGAGATTTGCCGAAAATTTTTTCATAACACATCAAGGAAATTGAGGAACAACGCTTCTCGGCTCACAGAGATAAGATCGCTATGTACGCAAGTTTCCTTCGTTCGGAACGACTTAGTTACGTGCCTGTAAGTGAGATTTGCCGAAAATTTTCATAACACATCAAGGAAATTGAGGAACAACGCTTCTCGGCTCACAAAGCTAAGATCGCTATGTACGCAAGTTTCCTTCGTTCGGAACGACTTAGTTACGTGCCTGTAAGTGAGATTTGCCGAAAATTTTCATAACACATCAAGGAAATTGAGGAACAACGCTTCTCGGCTCACAGAGTTATTATCGCTATGTACGCAAGTTTCCTTCTTTCGGAACGACTTAGTTACGTGCTGTAAGTGAGATTTGCAGAAAATTTTCATAACACATCAAGGAAATTGAGGAACAACGCTTCTCGGCTCACAGAGCTAAGATCGCTATGTTCGCAAGTTTCCTTCGTTCGGAACGACTTAGTTACGTGCCTGTAAGTGAGATTTGCCGAAAATTTTCATAACACATCAAGGAAATTGAGGAACAACGCTTCTCGGCTCACAGAGATAAGATCGCTATGTACGCAAATTTCCTTCGTTCGGAACGACTTAGTTACGTGCCTGTAAGTGAGATTTGCCGAAAATTTTCATAACACATCAAGGAAATTGAGGAACAACGCTTCTCGGCTCACAGAGATAAGATCGCTATGTACGCAAGTTTCCTTCGTTCGGAACGACTTAGTTACGTGCCTGTAAGTGAGATTTGCCGAAAATTTTCATAACACATCAAGGAAATTGAGGAACAACGCTTCTCGGCTCACAGAGATAAGATCGCTATGTACGCAAGTTTCCTTCGTTCGGAACGACTTAGTTACGTGCCTGTAAGTGAGATTTGCCGAAAATTTTCATAACACATCAAGGAAATTGAGGAACAACGCTTCTCGGCTCACAGAGATAAGATCGCTATGTACGCAAGTTTCCTTCGTTCGGAACGACTTAGTTACGTGCCTGTAAGTGAGATTTGCCGAAAATTTTCATAACACATCAAGGAAATTGAGGAACAACGCTTCTCGGCTCACAGAGCTAAGATCGCTATGTACGCAAGTTTCCTTCGTTCGGAACGACTTAGTTACGTGCCTGTAAGTGAGATTTGCCGAAAATTTTCATAACACATCAAGGAAATTGAGGAACAACGCTTCTCGGCTCACAGAGATAAGATCGCTATGTACGCAAGTTTCCTTCGTTCGGAACGACTTAGTTACGTGCCTGTAAGTGAGATTTGCCGAAAATTTTCATAACACATCAAGGAAATTGAGGAACAACGCTTCTCGGCTCACAGAGATAAGATCGCTATGTACGCAAGTTTCCTTCGTTCGGAACGACTTAGTTACGTGCCTGTAAGCGAGATTTGCCGGAAATTTTCATAACACATCAAGGAAATTGTGGAACAACGCTTCTCGGTTCATAAGATAAGATGGAAGTGTACGCAAGTTTCCTTCGTTCGGAACGTCTTAGTTACGTGCCTGTAAGTGAGATTTGCCGAAAATTTTCATAACACATCAAGGAAATTGAGGAACAACGCTTCTCGGCTCACAGAGCTAAGATCGCTATGTACGCAAGTTTCCTTCGTTCGGAACGACTTAGTTACGTGCCTGTAAGTGAGATTTGCCGAAAATTTTTATAACACATCAAGGAAATTGAGGAACAACGCTTCTCGGCTCACAGAGCTAAGATCGCTATGTTACGCAAGTTTCCTTCGTTCGGAACGACTTAGTTACGTGCCTGTAAGTGAGATTTGCCGAAAATTTTCATAACACATCAAGGAAATTGAGGAACAACGCTTCTCGGCTCACAGAGATAAGATCGCTATGTACGCAAGTTTCCTTAATTCGGACAGAATTAATTACGTGCCTGTAAGTGAGATTTGCCGAAAATTTTCATAACACATCAAGGAAATTGAGGAACAACGCTTCTCGGCACACAGAGATAAGATCGCTATGTACGCAAGTTTCCTTCGTTCGGAACGACTTAGTTACGTGCCTGTAAGTGAGATTTGCCGAAAATTTTCATAACACATCAAGGAAATTGAGGAACGACGCTTCTCGGCTCACAGAGATAAGATCGCTATGTACGCAAGTTTCCTTCGTTCGGAACGACTTAGTTACGTGCCTGTAAGTGAGATTTGCCGAAAATTTTCATAACACATCAAGGAAATTGAGGAACAACGCTTCTCGGCTCACAGAGCTAAGATCGCTATGTACGCAAGTTTCCTTCGTTCGGAACGACTTAGTTACGTGCCTGTAAGTGAGATTTGCCGAAAATTTTCATAACACATCAAGGAAATTGAGGAACAACGCTTCTCGGCTCACAGAGCTAAGATCGCTATGTACGCAAGTTTCCTTCGTTCGGAACGACTTAGTTACGTGCCTGTAAGTGAGATTTGCCGAAAATTTTCATAACACATCAAGGAAATTGAGGAACAACGCTTCTCGGCTCACAGAGCTAAGATCGCTATGTACGCAAGTTTCCTTCGTTCGGAACGACTTAGTTACGTGCCTGTAAGTGAGATTTGCCGAAAATTTTCATAACACATCAAGGAAATTGAGGAACAACGCTTCTCGGCTCACAGAGATAAGATCGCTATGTACGCAAGTTTCCTTCGTTCGGAACGACTTAGTTACGTGCCTGTAAGTGAGATTTGCCGAAAATTTTCATAACACATCAAGGAAATTGAGGAACAACGCTTCTCGGCTCACAGAGATAAGATTGATATGTACGCAATTTTCCTTCGTTCGGAACGAATTAGTTACGTGCCTGTAAGTGAGATTTGCCGAAAATTTTCATAACACATCAAGGAAATGAGGAACAACGCTTCTCGGCTCACAGAGATAAGATCGCTATGTAGGCAAGTTTCCTTCGTTCGGAACGACTTAGTTACGTGACGTGCCTGTAAGTTTTCATAACACATCAAGATTTGCTTCTCGGCGAAAATTTTCATATAACACATCAAGGAAATTGAGGAACAACGCTTCTCGGCTCACAGAGCTAAGATCGCTATGTACGCAAGTTTCCTTCGTTCGGAACGACTTAGTTACGTGCCTGTAAGTGAGATTTGCCGAAAATTTTCATAACACATCAAGGAAATTGAGGAACAACGCTTCTCGGCTCACAGAGATAAGATCGCTATGTACGCAAGTTTCCTTCGTTCGGAACGACTTAGTTACGTGCCTGTAAGTGAGATTTGCCGAAAATTTTCATAACACATCAAGGAAATTGAGGAACAACGCTTCTCGGCTCACAGAGCTAAGATCGCTATGTACGCAAGTTTCCTTCGTTCGGAACGACTTAGTTACGTGCCTGTAAGTGAGATTTGCCGAAAATTTTCATAACACATCAAGGAAATTGAGGAACAACGCTTCTCGGCACACAGAGCTAAGATCGCTATGTACACAAGTTTCCTTCGTTCGGAACGACTTAGTTACGTGCCTGTAAATGAGATTTGCCGAAAATTTTCATAACACATCAAGGAAATTGAGGAACAACGCTTCTCGGCTCACAGAGCTAAAATAGCTATGTACGCAAGTTTCCTTCGTTCGGAACGACTTAGTTACGTACCTGTAAGTGAGATATACCGAAAGTTTTCATAACACATCAAGGAAATTGAGGAACAACGCTTCTCGGCTCACAGAGATAAGATCGCTATGTACGCAAGTTTCCTTCGTTCGGAACGACTTAGTTACGTGCCTGTAAGTGAGATTTGCCGAAAATTTTCATAACATATCAAGGAAATTAAGGAACAACGCTTCTCGGCTCACAGAGATAAGATCGCTATGTACGCAAGTTTGCTTTGTTCGGATCGACTTAGTTACGTGCTTGTAAGTGAGATTGCCGAAAATTTTTATAACACATCAAGGAAATTGAGGAACAACGCTTCTCGGCTCACAGAGATAAGATCGCTATGTACGCAAGTTTCCTTCGTTCGGAACGACTTAGTTACGTTTCCGTAAGTGAGATTTGCCGAAAATTTTCTAAACATGAACGGCCGAAAATTTTTGTTTTTTTCCATAAACAATATTCAAGGAAATTTGGAAGGAAACACGCGTCTCGGCTCACAGAAGCTTTAAATGGAAGGCGTACGCAATTGTCCACCGGGAAATAACAAAACAAAACGTTGCCAGGTAAAAAATGGGAAAACCAATAAAACGTTTGTTAACACATAGGGAAATTGGGGGGGGGGGACCAAGGGAGCTTTTTAAGGCGCACAGACGCAGTCCGGCTAGGTACGGCAAGTTTTTTTCGGACGTTTTTCCGGGGTTTAAGTGAGATTTTGTTGGGCCGAAAAATTTGTTTCACTGTAACACCTTTTGGAAGGAAAATTTTGGGGAGGAAAAAAAACCGCTTCCGGCTCCCAAAGCTAAGCCTTCACAGAGATAAAAGAATCGCTTTAAACGGCAACGCAAATGTTTCCCCTTCGGGGCTTCTCCGGAAAACGGACCTCCCAGTTACCGGTTTTTTTCCCCTGTAAGGTGTTGGATTTAAGTGAGATTTGCCGAAAATTTTCATAACACATCAAGGAAATTGAGGAACAACGCTTCTCGGCTCACAGAGCTAAGATCGCTATGTACGCAAGTTTCCTTCGTTTCGGAACGACTTAGTTACGTGCCTGTAAGTGAGATTTGCCGAAAATTTTCATAACACATCAAGGAAATTGAGGAACAACGCTTCTCGGCTCACAGAGATAAGATCGCTATGTACGCAAGTTTCCTTCGTTCGGAACGACTTAGTTACGTGCCTGTAAGTGAGATTTTGCCGAAAATTTTTTCATAACACATCAAGGAAATTGAGGAACAACGCTTCGCTCGGCTCGGCACACAGAGCTAAGATCGCTATGTACGCAAGTTTCCTTATTGAGGAACAACGCTTCTCGGCTCACAGAGCTAAGATCGCTATGTACGCAAGTTTCCTTCGTTCGGAACGACTTAGTTACGTGCCTGTAAGTGAGATTTGCCGAAAATTTTCATAACACATCAAGGACA